>LR751394.1:0-15968 GCA_902729485.2 Mus minutoides | reverse complement strand
ACATGGTGGCTCACAATCATCCGTAATGAGATCTGACACCCTCTTTTGGAGTGTCTGAAGACAGCTACAGTGTACTTACATATAAAAAATAAATAAATAAACAAGTCTTTAAAAAATGTAGTAATGACAGAAAAATCTAAGAAAATAATGCCAGCCGGGTGTGGTGGTGCACGCCTTTAATCCCAGCACTGGGGAGGCAGAGGCAGGCGGATTTCTGAGATCGAGGCCAGACTGGTCTACAAAGTGAGTTCCAGGACAGCCAGGGCTATACAGAGAAACCCTGTCTCGAAAAGACAAAAAAAAAAAAAAAAAAAGAAAAAGAAAATAATGCCAACATTGCAGAAAGAAAGAATGAACATAGGGCTAGAGAGATGGCTGTGGTTAAGAGCACTTGCAACCATTGTTACGAGAGCACAAAGAGAGATGCACTTGCCACCAAATCTGATGACCTGAGTTCAATCCCTAGGACCCACAGTCCACAAATTTACACACACACTCACTCCCCCCTCTCTTGCTCTAAATGAATGTAATATAAAAAAAGAGAGATTATAGGATATCCCAATTCATATCTCATCACTCCCCACAGCTGAAAGAGCAGCAAAATGCAGGTTCTATCTTAAGGCATGGCTCCACTGAAAGACTGGGATTTAATGCTGTGGTCATAGAATACTAGCCTCCATTACTTTCATAACAGTGGACTAAAACTAAAAGAATCAAAAGATGCATATTCTATTTGAGTACTTAAGAGAACTCAAAGACAAGCAGGGAGATAAAACACTAGAGAAATTTGAACCCTTTGGAACTACAGCTTTGAGCAATCATTAAACAGTTTACAAGTCCAAACAGGTAAAACACAAGCTCAAACTAAAGACTATGTGCTATTTCTAGTCCTAAATATTTCTCCTTTAACAACATTATAAAACACAAAAACTATTAGTATAGCTTAATGTTACTGTATTTAATTAAATTCTATGAAGTTAGATAATAGATCCATATGAAAATATTGGATCTATTATCTAGATCCCTAGAGGTCCTTTATAAGTTATCAATTGCTAAATACAGATTTGAAACAGGACCACACACTGTAACTCAGACTGTCCTGAAACTATGTAACCCTGGCTGTCCTCAAACTTCTAGCAATCTTGATGCTGGGATTAAAACCATGACCCACTATGCCTACCTCTAGTTATGAATTTATTTATTTAGAGGCAGGATCCCCCTAACTCCAGGTGAACCTCTACAACACAAATATTGGGGTTCCAAGCAGGAGACAAGTGTTGGGATTGTGGGTGTAAACTCTCATATCCTAAAGGTTTATCTAGTACTATAGACTGAACCCAGGGTTTTCTTAACAGTCAAGCACTCTATCAATTAAGCTGCACCCCCAGCTCTAATCATTTTTTTTTCCCTGAGACAGGGTTTCTCTGTGTAGCCCTGGCTGTCCTGGAACTCACTCTGTAGACCAGGCTGGCCTCGAACTCAGAAATCCGCCTGCCTCTGCCTCCCGAGTGCTGGGATTAAAGGCGTGCACCACCACGCCCGGCTCTAATCATTCTTAAAACAGAAAATAACTGCACATAAACCTTATCCCTTGGGCAGGGCACATGCCTTTAATCCCAGCACTCAGGAGGAAGAGGCAGGTGAATCTCTGAGAGATCTACAAAGAGAGTTCCAGGACAGCCAGGAGTGTTACACAGATAAAGCCTTGGGGGAGGGGGGGGTGAAGAAGGGACACCTACTGTATACTAGCTACTTTTACTACTAAACACCTTCAGAAAGCAACCTAGAATTTTAAAAATTGCATCATTTCAGAAGATTCAGTTAGCAACAGTGGAGAAGACATGACAAGGCAGATCGATCACATGGGACACAGATAGGAACATACCAGGAACACCAGAACAAGATGCTCACGAACCTACCCCAGTGACCTACTTCCTCCAACCACGCCCCACCTCCTAGAGTGTCAACAAGCTCCACCAGCTCAGATCAAGCAAACAAAACATAAGCCTATGGGGACAGTTCATACTCAAACCTTCCTCTTCCAGTTTCAAGTAGTATGCAAAGATGTGCATAGTATATATACCCAGATCACATTTCTCAGAAGGAAAATCCACCAGTAGTTTTTTCATAGTATTCTATTCTTTCTAATATTACAGATCAACCTATGATATACCCACAAAAGAACCCCAAAACTTAATATTTCTTGTTAAGACTCTACGCAAAGAAATTGTCATAGCCATATAATCAATTCCTTCTCCCAAAATAACACACAAAACCTATACTAGAAGAAGTAACTTGGAATATTCAGTTATTTCCTGCATTCCTTGTTTGTCTTCTTTTGATCATTCCTTCCACTATCACCACCCTGCCTCTACCCCCACAGAATCCCATATACACAGGGTCTTGCTTTGTAACCTATGTTGGGCCTCAAGTTCCCAGAAATCTTGCCTCAACCTCTCCAGTATTGGGATTTAGGATATGGACACCACATCTAGCTTTTAATTCCTCAACTTAAATTCTAGTCTTAACTTCAAGAAATACTAGGAATAAGAGTGTTAATCTTTCAAAGCAGACCAAAACATACAATTTAATGTTCATCAAAGTTGTACAGAACTGAGAAAAAAAATGAAAACCTAATGAATATATAAAGAAACTAGGGGCTGGAGAGATGGCTCAGTGGTTAAGAGCACCAACTGCTCTTCTGAAGGTCCTGAGTTCAATTCCCAGCAACCACATGGCGGCTCACAACCATCCATAACGAGATCTGGCTCCCTCTTCTGGAGGTCTGAAGGCAGCTACAGTGTACTCACATATAATAAATAAATAAATAAATAAATCTTAAAAAAAAAAAAGAAACTATATTGGTTTGAATAAGAATGGAAGAATGGTCCCCATAGGCTTAGAGACTTGAAGGGTTAAATCATCAGGGAGTGCCACTACTTAGAAGGGTTAGGAGATATTGCCTTGTTGGGGGTAGGTGTGGCCTGGTTGGAGAGAGTGTCACTAAAGGTGAGCTAAAATTTCAAAAGCCCAATCCAAGTCCAGTGAGTCTCTCTCTTCCTGCTGCCTGTGGATCCAGATGTAGAATTGTCAACTTCTCCAGCACCATGTCTGCCTTTAAGCTACCATGCTCACCACTGTGACTGACCTCTGAAACTCTAACTGAGCCCTAGTTAAATGCTTTCTTTTATAAGACTTATCATGATCATGGCATTTCTTCACGGCAACAGAACACTGACTAGGACAGAATGTGGAATACAGTATATTTAAAGTTTCATAAAAGAAAGGAGTTTCTTAAATACTTAGACAATGAATTATGATATTCATGCACAACTTGTAGGAGAGTTAAGTTTCCTTGAATTATTTCTGTTTCGAGAAGGGGACTCATTCAATTGCTCAGGCAGGTCTCCCAGACTTCCAGAGTTCCTGGGATTCACAGCTTTCAGAACACCATTCATTATACCTACCTAAGTTTCTTTATTTTCATATAATAAGGTAGTAGTTTTAATCTTATTATTTTGTTTGCTTAACTCAACATTTTCTTCCTTCCTAAAATGTTCTAAGAAAATTTTAAGAAGACATACTTCAAATCAGACCAGTGGAGTCTGAGCCTGACTCCCCCACATCCTGGGATAAGCAACAGTCTCTATACTTCTAAAGATTAGGGAGCGTTAATAATTTTGCCATACTATTCCTGTGGACATTAAAAACTCCTTTAACAGCAGATGTATGGATCATGAAAACTTCTGAAACATCATTTGAATCTCTTCATAGTTCTAGGCATCCCCAAAATACACTTATTTAAAAAGAAACTAAATTCTTTTTTTTTTAATTAGATATTTTATTTACATTTCAAATGTTATCCCCTTTCCTGGTTTCCCTTCCAAAAACTCCCTATCCCCTCCCCACTCCCCCTGCTCACCAACCCACCCACTCCTGCTTCCTGGCCCTGGCATTCCCAGAAACTAAATTCTTAGAGTCAAATAGCAAGGAAGTATGTTTTATAATGCCTGACGTATAGTACATGAGCAACAGCTACATGGAGCACACTACACAAAGCACTGAACTGAAATGTACTGCTCAGAATTTTTAAGTCGCATTTCAAATGTGCTAACTTTGATTTCCAGTCAACTTAGTTTTCATATATAATAAAACAGGTATAATTATCTTCAATCCTCATTCAGTAGGTATTTACCTAGTTATCCCTTTCAAACAGTTGGTCTAAGTGTTTGGGACATCTAAGAAAAAACAAAGCTCTCTGCACTCCTTGAGTTGATACTTTCTAATACTGCTTGGATGAGTCAGAAAGATTAAGTAGGCTGGGGATATAATTCAGTGGCTAAGGGCCTGGGGTTCAATCCTTAGCACCAAGAAAGAAGGGAAGGAGATAACAGAGATTCCACAACTCGTTACAATCAGAATGACACGATAGATGTAAGAAAAGACAGGGCAAGATAAGATCAAGAATGTCTACAAGCTGTAACCCAAATAGCTCTCAATGAAAGAATGAGCTGTTTTACTCTATAGCACGGAAAGCTCAAGCAGCGAGCCGGCCAGCCTAGATCCAAGCCCTGGCCTTGAATTAGTTGCCAGTGTTGTTTCCCTAACTATAAGAGTGACAACAGAGGCCAGCAGAACAGTTCGGTGGGTACCAGTGCCTGTCATCAAGTCTGATGACCCAAATTCAATCCCCAGGACCCATAAGGTGTAAAGTGGAAGAAAGAATCAACTCAGGAAGTTGTCTTACTATGGCACAAGCACGGTCCCACACAAATGCACATATACAAAATAAATGTTAAAAAAACTTTTCAAAGATTAATAACAGTACTCAAAAATGAAGACGTCCCAGCACTTGTGAGGCAGAGGCAGAGGCAGGGGGATTTCTGAGTTCAAGGCCAGCCTGGTCTACAGAGTGAGTTCCAAGACAGCCAGGGCTACACAGAGAAACCCTGTCTTGGAAAAAAAAAAAAAAAAAAAAAAAAAAGGACGACTTGTGAGAATTAAACAGTATTTAGAAAAGACCTTTAAAGTGTACCTGAAGCAGAAATACCTAATAAATAATAACTAAGTGTTAACACCAATCACAACACACTACAATCTTCCCTCTGAGTGTCTAGGGTACAAGCATTTTGTCCCCACTGTCCTATATAGGCCAAAATGACCTTGAATTCCTGATCGCCCTGCCTTCTTCTCCTGAGGACTGGAATTACAGACAGGCACTTCACAGCAGTCTTGCTTAGGCAGTGCAAAGGACTGGAACCATCTAGCTACCAAACTGCATCCCTCAGCCCGTAATTCACCATTTTTGAGCACTTCTGTTTGCAATAATATATATATAAAGTTTTCAAATCACATTTGATAAATTTAACCAAAACATTTGCTGTTGGGATTAGCTATTATTACTCTGAGGGAAAAAATAGTGTAATATGGCTAGTTAAAAAGAACTACCACATTGTTAAAAAAAAAAAAAAAAAACTCTTATCAGATCACAAGCCTCACTAAAAACTTCCATGACCAAAGTAGTACAGGGTGGGTCACACCTATAATCTTGGCACTTGGAAGGCTGAGGCAGAATTATGAAAGGTAGAATGGAGGCCAGTCTGAACTACAGTTAGTTCTGGGCCAGCCTAAGGAACCATGTAAAACTATGTCTCAAAAACATGTACATACCATAAAGACAAAGGTCCTTTTCTCAAAACAATTCCATCACAAAGGTCCACAAAATATTTTGCATACTTAAAGCTGATGGGCCTGGGCCAGCCAAATGGCTCGCTGGACTTTAAAAAAAAAGCACTTGCCTAAAAAACCTGTTAACCATAGTTCTCATGTATCTTGTGAACTGATGACACATGTACCAAGACACATATGTACTCATGCTCACACACAGAATAAGCAAACAAAACAAAAACATTTTTTAAATGTTCTTATGTTCCTATAACTCAATTACTTCCTTATGAGGAAGGAACCAGTTGTTACTGAATATTACTCTTAGGTCACCATTTATTTCTTTTGAGAGAGGTCTGGTCTGGAATTTGTGATGACTGAGCTAAACTCAAACTCACAATCTTCCTGCCTTGAGCTCCTGAATGCTGAGATTTTAAGAGTGCACTACCATGTCTACTCTCTGGTACCATTTATCTATTTATTTATTTATTTATTTATTTATTTATTTATTTATTTATTCGTTTTTCGAGACAGGGTTTCTCTGTGTAGCCCTGACTGTCCTGGAACTCACTTAGTAAACCAGGCTGGCCTCGAACTCAGAAATCCTCCTGCCTCTGCCTCCCGAGTGCTGGGATTAAAGGCGTGCGCCACCACGCCCGGCTGTCTGGTACCTTTTAAATGTAGCTTCTTGCGAGGCCCAGTAACACACAGCTTGAAATGTCAGCACTAGGCACTGATCCCCACGGGGTGATCTCTGGGTCTTTGAAACAAGCCTGATCAACATAGCAATTCCAAGTCAGCCAAGGCTACTTAGTGAGACCCTTTCTCAAAAACAGATGATAGATAGATGACTTATGATATAGACGATTAGATGGATGGATGGGCAGATGGGCAGACAAACAGACAGATAAGGCTTCCTGCCCAGATGGTGGTGGTGCACATGGTAATCCCAGTATTTGAGAGGCAGAGGCATGAGCATCATGTGTTAAGGCCAGCCTGGGATATGCTATGCAGCCAGTTCTGGGACAAGCCTGGGGAGGGTAGAAGAAAAAATATACTCTAAAGTATTACTAAACTCAGTATTACTGTACCATTGAAGCCAAACCACAATTATAAATAGCTGTCATGGTTTGAATATGCTTGGCCTAGCAAATGGCACTATTTGGAGGTGTGGCCTTGTTGGAATAGGTGTGTCACTGCAGGTATGGGCTTTAAAATCCTCGTGCTAGCTGCCTGAAAGTCAGTATTCTGCTAGCAGCCTTCAGATGAAGATGTAGAACACTCAGCTTCTCCTGCATCATGCCTGCCTGGATGCTGTCATCTTCCTGCCTTGAGGATAATAGACCTCTGAACTGTAACCCAGCCCCAATTAAATGTTGTCATTTATAAGACATGGTGTCTGGCCAGGAATGGTGGCACATGCCTTTAATCCCAGCACTTGGGAGACAGAGGCAGGTGGATTTCTGAGTTCAAGGCCAGCCTGGTCTACAGAGTGCGTTCCAGGACAGCCAGGGCTACACAGAGAAACCCTGTCTTGAAAAAACAAACAAACAAAAAAAGATATGGTGTCTGTTTACAGCAGTAAAACCCTAAGATAGAAGTTGGTACCAGAAGTGGGGTAGATTGTAATGGCTATTCTCAATTGTCACTTTGACTGTATCTGGAATGAACTACAATCCAGAATTGGAAGGCTCACCTGTGATCCAGATCTTGAGGCTGGGAGACAGAAGTTTCTGACCTGGATCCTGGCATAGGTATCTTGAGGCATAGTAGCTATGAATCCCAGGAGATTAAGGCAAGGAGATCTCTAAATTCAAGGTCATCCTGGGACAAAACAAGTCCCAGATCCAGGTGTGGTGGTGCACACTTTAATCTGGGCCACACTTTCTGCTAGAGACCTACGTAAGGACATTGGAAGAAGGAAGATTCGCTCTTCTTTGCCTGTTTGCCAGCACATCTGTTGGAATCTACTAATCCTGTGGGACTGAGCAACTACTAAATCCTTCGACTTCCCATTCACAGCTGACCATTGCTGGGGAGGTGCACTACAAACTGTAAGTCATCATAACAAATTCCCTTACTATATAGAGACTATCCATCTAAGTCTGCGACTTTAGAGAACCCTGACTAAAACAATAGCAATCTAAATGTTTAAAAAGCTTTAAATATTCTAATATCAAGCTTCTTAAACTGTGAATAACAACCTCACAGACTCTTATAACTGAATGTGCACACCAAAAAACATCTGGCAATAGTAAGCAGTCTCTGAACACATAATGACCAAAGATTAATTCAAAAATCAACCATAAGGTGAACACAGATGAAAAGGGATATTTCTAGTGACACTCACCCCTGCTATAAGGCTCGTCTTCAATGCACCTTCATTCTGAACACATAACGTGCTCACTTTGCACTACAAATGCCCCCACACCGGGCAATTCCAATCAGCACTCAACACTCAGGTTCAAGACCACATGTACAATACACCGAGGTGTTTACTGTACATGGTTTTTGTCTCTTATAGAAACAAGACAGTTTAGTTACAGAAAACAAGTGACTGTTTTCCTACTATCTCTCAGTGCTTAAGTATCAAATTAGTATACCACTGGATTGAATTGGATTGAAATGTGTGACTTGAAAAAGTATTCTTTAAACTCTTTAAACGGGCTGGAGAGATGGCTCAGTGGTTAAGAGTGCCGACTGCTCTTCTGAAGGTCATTTGTTCAAATCCCAGCAACCACATGATGGCTCACAACCATCCATAATGAGATTTGATGCCCTCATGTGGTGTGTCTGAAGACACCTACAGTGTACTTACATAAAATAAATAAAAAAAAAAAAAAAGAAAAGAAACCATCTCTTAAACTCTTTAAACTTACAGCTCATTATAAAAACAAAAACAAAAACAAAAAAACATAAAGCCAGGCACGGTGATGCACACCTTTAGCCCCACGCGCAGGAGTCAGAGGTAGGCAAGATCTCTATGAGTTCTGGTCTACATAGTAAGTTCCAGGACAGCCAGGACTGTTACACAGGGAAACCCTATCTTTTAAAAAAGGAAAAAAAAAAACATTTTACTCTGGATTAGGATAGAATTTCCAACAATTTTGTCATGGCTCTCATTGCTGCCATTTTATAGTACATAGCCACATGAAGTGATCTTCTCAGCACTGACAACTGATACTGATCAAGGATCAGCCAGGCATAGTGGTGCACAACAGGAATTCCAACACTGATAACTGTTAAAAACTCAAAGTCCACTCAATCTACAACACAAATTCCAGGCAAAGCAGAGTTACAGCAATATAGCAAGAACTGATTTATGTTTAAATCAAAAAACCTTTCAATCAACTGGAAAAATCTGAAGATGTTGTAAAGAGGTTTTCTCCTCTAATGAAAAAAGCTAATGCAAGTCAAATTAAAAGTGAAAACAGGGCTGGCCAGATGGCTCAGCAGTTAAGAGCACCGACTGCTCTTCCAAAGGTCCTGAGTTCAAATCCCAGCAACCACATGGTGGCTCACAACCATTCTTAATGAGATCTGACACCCTCTTCTGGTGTGTCTGAAGACAGCTACAGTGTACTTACATATAATAAATAAATAAATCTTTTTAAAAAAAGTGAAAACAGCTAGGTTTATTGGAGGCAGCTCTGAGAGGTGCGGTGGGGATGGTGTTCACTGGTCCCAAGGAAAGGGAGTTGGGGGAGACCTAAACCAAAATGTCTGGATTATACAAAGAGCCTCTCTGGGAAGGTGAAGCCCAAGCCCTGGGATAGAAAGTTCAAGGTAGAGAGCCGGGTATGCCAGCCATACCTTGTGGGCAGGAACTAAGGGATGATATAATAAATAAATCTTAAAAAAAAAAAGAATTATTTATTTATTATATGTATATGAGTACACTGTAGCTGTCTTCAGACACACCAGAAGAGGGCGTCAGATCTCATTACTGATGGTTGTGAGCCACCACATGGTTCCTGGGAATTGAACTCAGGACCTCTGGAAGAGCAGCCAGTGCTTTTAACCATTAAGCCATCTCTCCAGCCCGCTTATACAGTCTTGCTTGGCTTATTTTTCTACACAATAGAGAACCACCTGTCAAGGGGTGGCACTGCCCTCAGTGGGCTAAGCCCTCTCATGTTAATCATTAATCAAGAAAATGCACCATCGGCTTGTCTGTAGGCAATCTGGTGAAGGCATTTTCTCTATTGAAGTTTCCTCTGCCCAGATGACCCTAGCTTGTGTCAACTTGACAATAATAATAATAATAATCAGCACAGTCATTAAGACACCAGACTTCCTGAACTACATGCTCTCATAGTGATGCTACCAGTCCAAAAACAAAAATTAAGAGACTATAAACCATAATCTGAAATTCTGTATTGTAAGCTAAAATAAACTTTTCCTCCTTTTGATTATCTCAGGTATTTTTGCATAGCAAAAAAAAAAAAAAAATNTTCTCATTACATTTTAACATTTCTGACACTAGAACACATCCCTTCTTAAATGGTTTGGGTTTCAAATAAACTCCCATGTTGTTTCAATCCTATTATTACTTTGTATTTCTAGTACAACACTAATAAGCCATACAGGTTTATAACATCAGAACAACAGGAAGACAAAGGAATATTCATCAGAATCCAGGGTTTATATGATCGTTTTCAAAAAAAAAGAAAGAAAACAATACTTCTTAACTAATCTCTCAGCAGCAGCTCTTTTCCCTGCTATGACCTTGTATTACTACTTTTCTCGTGTGGGTAGACATAACAAATTCAAAGCTAGATCAGTACCTTAACACTGAATACATTTCCATCCCCACACCTCTTCTGTAAGTTAATGGTAACTGTGTTACTTCAATGAAACGTCAGAATGTACTTCTACTTAAAATGCCTAGTGATTAAATTACTCCGCAGTCACTCCCTTGGAACACAAATTACCTGGACACTGAATCATCTTAAATAACCTAAAAAACATCCGATATGGTGTCTGGCACATTTAGACAGCTAAAGTCCAGAAGTTTGAGGTCATCCAAGGGAACATAATAGGACCCAGTCTCCAAATGGGCGTGCGGGGGGTGCAGAACTGGAAAGCAAGTCTGTCAAATCACTAAGACCAAGTAAGAGAATGCTAGACTGTAACCAAGGAATACTCTCATTTTGATAAGCAGAGGATCACATTAAAACCCAAAGCTATTCATGATCACTATAGGCACATATTAAACAAGTTGACTACTAACATAATCTCAAGTCACATGCAATCTAAGCTGCATAGCTGTGGAGCTAAAGCATCTTGTCAGAGATACTTCTGGGCTCATCTAAAACAATCTCAGTAAATAATCAGGATCCTTTGAGGGAGGGAGGGAGGGAGGGAGGGAGGGAGGGAGGGAGGGAGGGAGGGAGGGAGGGAGGGAGGGAGGGAGGGAGAGAGAAAAAGGAAGGAGAGGAGGGAAGGTGGGAGGGAAGGAAGGAGGGAGGGAAGGTGGGAGGGAAGGAGGGAGGGAGGGAAGGTGGGAGGGAAGGAGAGAGGGAGAAAGGGGAAGGGAGGGGAGGGAAGCACCTACCCTTTATTTCTCCCAGAAGAATGCTGGACTTTGTCTTACTCCATTTCCCTGGGCCTAGGTCTTTGAGGCCTTCTGCCAAAGCCCATTTCCTCTCATTTCCTCCCTGAATGCCAATCTCAGCTTCTCCCTAGTAGCAGCCACCAAGCACCACCTTACCACACACCCATCTGACCTGCTCCATCTGTCTTTCTACACACTACATTTTGCTACACATAAATGGTTCACATGCTGGCTGTAGGCACATATGAACGTCCATCTAGATTTCTCAAACTTATGTTCTGCCCCCTACCTCACCTAGAAAGACTTCCTGCCTGCCCGACTGCTATTTAACTGAGTTGAATCTTTACAGCAGATATGATAGCAGTTTTACAGAATTAAAGGTGTCCAAACTTTAAGTTTTTTAATTTGAACATTAATACAATATATTCTGATTAAGAAGAATAAGACTATTGTGTTTGATCTTTAAAAGAAAACTCTTCGTGTTCTGAAACTGCTGGTAAATCCCAAAGTATCTACTTAAAAATATTATCAGGACAAATGAGTGGCATTTACAAAGTAAAATAAGGAAATCACTCACTATAGAAGTACATGTATCGTCTAAGAGAAGAGCAAATCTTTACTAAAATAACTTAAGGCAAGCAAGGTGGCACCCTCCGGTAATCCCAACACTCAGGATGCTGAGGCAGGAGGTTCACAGTGATTTCCACGCAAGCCTGCTCTAAACCAAGTGCAATAGAGAGAAATCTTGGTCTCAGATAGATAGACAGATAGATAGATAAATAGATAGATAGATAGATAGATAGATAGATAGATGACAGATGGATAGATGATAGGTAGATAAATAAATAGATGATAGATAGAGAATGGTGTGTTTTATACACACACGTAAATTAAACACATTCAAAACAACTTTTATTCTTTTGCAGGCATTTATATTTAATTTTAATGCCGTGAAACAACATCAATTGTCTCACAGAGGATCCTTCCAGCTACCCTGATCAAGGTAAAGTACATGTTTGCTACTACCATAAAATCCTCAAGTTTTTTTGGAAAACAAACTATGTTACTGTACTTCTCCCAATCGTGAACTTCTGAAACAGTCTTGCTATTTAGCTGAATCTTCCCAGGAAGGTCACCTCCTACATCCACTCCCGAGTAGGTGATAAAACATGTGCCTATCACCATCTCTGAATCCTTACCCTGAAATTATGAGTGTGTAAAGATAAGACAACGGTCTGTAGGCTGGGGGCTAGAGAAAGAGCTCAGCAGTTAAGAGCCCTTCCTTCACAATCACAAGGCCTGAAGTTCAAATACTATCACACCTGTAGCAAACTGAAACCACCTTAAACCCATTACTTCAAAGGAAACAGAGATAAGAGAATTCCTGAGGCTTACTGTCTTAATCCTAGCCAGGAAAACATGAGCCCCAGGGTTCAGAGAAAGACCTTGCTTCAGAGGAATTGGAAAAATGGTTCAAGAGGCAATGAACACAATCTTCTAGCCTCCACATATACACAAAGGTACAATAAAAGGCTCAGCTATTTTCATGGGTGTAAATTTGATTGTTGCAGACAGATATGACAGTAAAACAAACTTTCAAATAGAAAAATTTTATCTAAAGTTAAGAGAGACTTAGTTCTAAGTATCTGTTTACATATATATATATATATATATATATATATATATATATATATAGTGCCACTAATTTTATCTTACTTCACTCCAAAAATGTATATCTGTATTTTTGAGAAAGAAGTATTCTGGACTGGAAAGATGATGCAGTGGTTAGAGCAGAAAACTGGCTGCTCTAACCGTTGCCCACAACTGTAGCGACATGGGATCTGATTTCCTCTCCTGTTATATTGGCATACACACAGACAAAACACCCAAATGCATCAAATACATAAATAAATCTAAAAAAAGCATTGCCTTTCTTCATTCCCAAATATCCTGGCTAATTCCTTCAAAATGTTTTGAATGGCATCTCCCCCTACATTTAAAGTAGAAACTAAAAACATTACTATACCATAAAACCTAAATATGTCTCTAGTAGTATTAATCCTTAAGTTTTTCCAAAGCATTTAAACATTTCAAATGAATAATAGTTTCTTACACTCTATCTAATATTGGAAAACAATAAATTTTTGTCAAGCTGTACCATACAGAACTCAATTTATGTATTAACACAAAAATCATGATACTGGTCCTTGAAGACAATATTATGCTTTCAGCAAAGATCAAAATTCACACACAAATCAGTAGAATTGCACAAGTTCCACCAGCAATATTGTAAGCATTGTTAGGTCATTCATTCACCTAATAACCCGAGACTGGAACTCCTCACCAATTTATAGACCAATAAACTGAAGCACAGAGGCTAATTAACTTCCCAAGTTGCAAAGCTTGTAGGCAAGACCTCAGGAAGTCCCGGTCCAGAGCCCTTTTCCTTTTTTAGACAGTTTCATGCAGCCTTGGAAGGCCTTGAGTGTACTGTGTGAACAAAGCTGTCCTTGAATTCTTTAATTCCTGCTTTTACTCCCAGAGTAATACAGGTCTAGGCTTCAGAAACTCTTAACTAGTCGGCTGTGTCTCTTAAGTATAGAAACTATCACCTCATAAGAATCTATAATCATCTCAAAACAAAACAAACAAAAAACAAACAAAAAAGACATTTTTATTTAGTGACAAATTAGATAAAACATGAGTATTTTAGGCTGCTTTTTTTAAAAAAAAAAATTTTTACAAGCATGTGTGTGTGTGTGTGTGTGTGTGTGTGTGTGTATGCGTGTGTGTAAGCCATGTGGAGGGGGTGCCCTCGTAAACCAGATGAGGGTATCAGATCCCTTGGTAAGCCACCCAGTATGAATGCTAAGAACCAAATTATGGTCCTTTGAGAAAGCAGAGAGAGAGCTCTTAAGAGCTCAGCTATCTCAAGCTGCATCCTGAATTGTAAGAAGTAAAGATGACTGGGTGGAAGGGACAATAAGGCCTATAATCCCAGCAGCCAAGAGGCTGAGGCAGGAAGATCACTTCGAGTTCAAAGCCAACCTGGACCACAGAGTAAGGAGATCTTTAAACCGCAAGAGAAAGAGGGCGGGTAACAACCTCAGCAAATTATATATTAGAGGGGACACTTTAACAGGAATTTGAGGATTTTGTTTTTCTTTTGCTTGTTTTTCGAGACAGGGTTTCTCTTTATAGCCCTGGCTGTCCTGGAACTCACTTTGTAGACCAGGCTGGCCTCGAACTCAGAAATTAGCCTGCCTCTGCCTCCCGAGTGCTGGGATTAAAGGCGTGTGCCACCATGCCCGGCTGAATTTGAGGATTTTAATGAATACACAACCAATAGACTTTTAATAGAAGCACATTCATCTGCAAATGTTTCGCAAGCCCCCAAAATAAACTTCGAAGCACAAATCTTCACAGATTTAAACAATTTTCCCAAGATACTCTGGCAACTCTAAAATAGATCAAAGAAAGGGCCTGTGGCCAGTAAATACAGGTATTATAATGTAAAATACTTTCCAGGCTTTCCTTAAGACCTTAGCTGGGGGCAGGCAGGGCAGTGGTGGCACAGGCCTTTAATCCCAGCACGTGGGAGGCAGAAGCAGGCAGATTTCTGAGTTCGAGGCCAGCCTGGTCTACAGCCTGAGTTCCAGGACAGCCAGGGCTATAGAGAGAAACCCTATCTGGGGGAAAAAAAAAAAATCTTAGCTGGGTATAGTGGCTTTAATTTTAGTATTTGGAAGGCAGAGGTAGGTGGATCTCTGTGAGTTCAAAACTAGCCTGATCTACTGAGTGTGTGCCAGGACATCCATAACTACACTGTAAGAACCTGAAGACAGAGACAAAGACAGGGAGAGGGGGTGGAGAGACAGAGACAGAAAAGAGAGGAGAAGACCTTATACTCAAGTATGGACCTACTGATGTTCCCCTATGCAAAAATCACAAATTTAAATGATCTCCAGTTTAAAAAAAAAAAATGAGAACAGGGAAGGTGAAAGTTGATACTAATCACAGTTTCATGTCCATCGATAAGCAGCAGAAGGAAGGGTACTGAAAATTACTGCAAAGAACTGTTTGTTGTTTAGCACCTGGCCCAACAGTCTATACAAGATTCAAGGTGGCTAAAAGGCCTCAGAGCAACTCAAAGTCTCAAAATGATGACTCTAGACCATCAAAAGATGTTTAATTACATTCTGCATCCTGACTTAAGACAGATAAGAATTGTATACTTAATTTTAGCTTTTCATCCCAATCAGTTAAGCTAGCTTTTGATGCTTTAGAATAAGCCTGCAATTACCCCCGTAAACTCAACTAATCAAGTGGAAAGGAATTCATTTCAAAGTCCCTAACAGCAAATGTCTGTCTCCTGAGTCAAAAAAGCACTTGGTGTATAGAAGGTACACAAAGCAGTCGGGAAGTGGAGGGAGCATAAAATTAGAAGTTCTAAGAAAACAGAATAGCCAGTGTCTGTAAACACTAGCTAAATTCGTCTCCCACAAAACAAAGTGTGGGCACGGGGTGCCACATCAGCAGAGCTCCTGTTTCTGTTGGGCTTCTAAATCATCCGCTCGTTTCCTGAATTATTAATTTCAGTAATGGTTTAAGCAGCATCGACTCTCGAGTGAGAACGTGATAATGTCTTTCTGATTTATACCACAAAACCAAATACTGGTCTTAATACAACTTGCTGAATACACTTTTGCCTTGTGGTAACACCAAGCTGGTTTAAAAAAAAAAAAAA
>LR751395.1:107092-176929 GCA_902729485.2 Mus minutoides | reverse complement strand
ACAATCAGTCACCAAACATAGACACTATAGCATATGCCAGCAAGATGGTGCTGAAAGGGCCCGGATATAGTGGTCTCGGGGGAAAATATACCAATGCCTGGCAAACATGGAGGTGGAAGCTCACGGTCAGCTATTAGATGGAACACAGGGTTCCCAAGGAAGAAGGAGCTAGAGAAAGTACCCAAGGAGCTGAAGGGGTTTTCAACCCTATAGGTGGAAGAATAACCATGAACTAACTAGTACCCCCTGGGCTCGTGTCTCTAGCTGCATATATAGAAGAGGATGGCCTAGTTGGCCATCAATGGGAAGAGAGGCCCCTTGTTTATGCAGACTTTATATGCCCCAATACAGGGGAATGCTGGGGCCAAGGGGTGGGAGAGGGTGGATAGGGGAGCAGGGCCAGGAGGGGGGAGGGTATAGGGAACTTTCTGGATAACACTTGAAATGTAAATGAAGAAAATATCTAATAAAAGTTGAGAAAAAAAAAAAAAAGAAAGGTTAGAGATTTCAGATTATAAGCAATTGAATTGCTTCAAAGTCTAAATATGAAGAATCATGGAATATATTTATGTTGTGGTACTTTCATCTCTACATCTTCTTTCTTCCATTTAATTATCCTGTATCGTTCTCCTTGTTAATTATAAAATGAGGAATAAAATAATTCAATAAAATACATACATTAAAATCTTCAGAATTTTAAATAAGTTAAAATGTCTTTAAAGGAAGATCCAGAAGTAAATTTAAGTAAAAATAAAACAAAAAAGATTGTCTTCATATTAAAAGAAAAATCCCATGTTACTGGGTTGTTATAGGCATCCAGTGTAGACCCATCTCAAAACTGGAAAAGGCAAATCAATGAAAGCAATATGAAAAGAAAGAGCTTTACCTAAAAAATGGATCCTACAATTCTGCTTTCAGAAGGAACAAACATAAATGGCCATGTATCAAACAAAGTTAATCTGTGACAGTTGAGGGGATCATGGTGAATAAAGAGAACTTCTGAAATGGTTGAGTAATAACCAATAGACAGATTTTTGGTCAAACTAACTTCTTAATATACTAAATACAGGGTCCACAACTGCACACATAAGCAGATAAAATGTTCTAGCCCAGATCCTCCCCACTCTTGTCCACACCCAGAGACAGCCTGACTTCCAGGAGGCCCATCATAACCAGCCTCATGGGAGGGATAGGCTCCACTCAGAAATAGCAAGGCCAATTAACACCAGAGATATCCAGAGAGTGAGAGCAAGTGCAAAAACATAAGCAACTGAAACCAATGACACTTGGCATCATCTGAACCCAGTTTCCATGCCACAGCAAGCCCTGGATACACTATCACACCTGAAAAGCAAGATGCAGATCTAAAATCTCATCTCATGAAGATGAAAGAGGACATTAAGGAGGACATAGTAACTCCCTTAAAGAAATACAGAAGAACAAAAGTAAACAGGTAGTAGCTCTTAAAGAGGAAACATATAAATCCCTTAAAGAAATACAGGAAAACAAAATCATACAGGTGAAGGAATTTTACAAAAGCAGCCAGGATCTAAAAATGTAAATAGAAACAACAAATAAATCACAAAGGCATGGAAACTTGGAGATGGAAAACCTAGAAAAGAACAGGGTCACAAATGCAAGCATCAGCAACAGAATGCAAGTGATAGAAGAGAGAATCTAAGACAGAGAAGATACCATAGAAGATATTGACAAAACAGTCAAAGGAAATTAAAAAAGTGCAAAAGCTTCTAACCCAAAACATCCAGGAAATTCAGGACACAATGAAAAGACCAAATCAAAGAATAATAGAAATAAAATAGAGGAATGATTTCTAACCCAACTATTCTATCAAAGGCAATCTACAGATTCAAAGGAATCCCCATCAATATCCCAACACAATTCTTCAAAGACATAGAAAGAGCAATTCTCAAATTCATCTGGAAAGGTAAAATACCCAGAATATTGAAAACAATTTTTTTTTGTTTTTTTGAGACAGGGTTTCTCTGTGTAGCCCTGGATGTCCTGGAACTGACTTTGTAGACAGAAAACATTTCTTAACAATAAAAGAACTATTGGGGGAATCCCTATCCCTGACTTCAAACTCTACTGCAGAGCAATAGTGAAAAAAATGCATAATATTGGTACAGAGAAAGACACATTGATCAATGGAATAGAATTGAAGACCTAGAAATAAAACCACACATATATGCATACTTGATCTTTGACAAAGAAGCAAAAAATATACAAGGGAAAAGAAAGCATCTTCAACAAATGGAGCTAGTCTAACTGACTGGCTGTATGTAGAAAAAATGAAAACAGACCCATATTTGTTACATTGCACAGTTCTCAAGTCCAAGAGGATCAAGGACTTCAACATAAAAACCAGATACACTAAATCTAATAGAAGAGAAAGTGGGAAAGAGCCTTGAAATCATTGGCAAATGAGAAATTTCCTAAGCAGAACTTCAATGGCTCAAGCTTTAAGATCAAGTATTGATAAACGGGAACTCATGAAACTGGAATAAGACAAATTGGCAACCTAGAGATTGGAAAATGAACTTCACTAACCCCACATTCTATAGAGTGCTTACATACAAAATATATAAAGAACTCATGAAACTAACCACCAAAAAACAAACAACCCAATCAAAAAATTGAGTATAGAACTAAACTGAGAATTCACAACAGGGGAATCTTGAATGGCTGAAAAGCACCTAAAGAAATGTTCAAAGTCCTTAGTCATCAGAGAAATGCAAATCAAAATGGCCCTGGGAGTCTACCTTAAACCAATCAGAATGGTGAAGATCAAAACCTCAAGAGGCGATATATGATGGCAAGGGTGTGAAAAAAGAGAAACGCTCCTCCATTGTTGGTGAGCTAAGAAAGTGGAGATCAATCAGGAAGTTCCTCAGAAAATTGGGAATAGATCTGTATGAAGACCCAGCTATACCACTTTTGGTAATATACCCAAAAGATGCCCTACCATGCCACAGGGGCACATGTTCCACTATGTTCATAGCAGCCTTGTTTGTGATAGCTAGAAGCTGGAAACAACCCAGATGTCCCATTACAGAAGAATGGATATAGAAAATGTGGTTCATTTACGCAATAGAAAACTACTCAAATATTAAGAACAAAGATATCCTGAGTTTTGCAGGCAAATGGATGGAACTAGAAAATATCATCATGAATGAGGTAACCCAGTCATAAAAGAATGCACACATGGTATGTACTCACTGGTAAGTAGATATTAGCCCCAAAAAAGTACAGAATACCCAAGATACAGTCCACAGAACTCAAAAAGGTCAACAAGCTGAAGAGCCCTAGTGAAGACATCTCAGTCCCACTTTGGGGGGAGAAGAAAGCAATCACAAGTGGAAAGGGGGAGGGCCTCGTTAGTAAAGGTGATGGAGGGAGGAACAGAGGAACATGATGTGGTATTGGGTGGGGGGAAAGGACTGAAGCCCAGAGAGTAAGTAGAAAGACAACTCACTTAATGATCACTTGATCTTTGGCAAAGAAGCCAAAACCATACAGTGCGGGGCAGGGGGGAAGCATTTTCAACAAATGGTGCTGGTCTAACTGGTGGTCTGCATGTATGCATGTAGAAGAATGCAAATTGATCTGTTTTCATCTCCTTATAACAAAGCTCAAGTCCAAGTAGATCAATTACCTCCACATAAAATCAGATATGCGGAATCTTATAGAACAGAAGAATGAATAGAGACCATGTACTTTTATACAATGAAAGACTACTCAGCTATTAAAATGAAGATTTCATGAATTTTGCAGGCAAGTGATTAGAACTAGAAAAATATTAACCTGGGTGAGGTAATTCAGATCCAAAAGAAAATACATGGTATGTACTCACTTCAGATATGTGGGTAATAGAACAAAAGCTCAGAATATCCACAATACAACTTACAGACATTATAAAGCTTAACAAGAAGAAATGGCAAAGTGCAGATGCTTCAATCCCACTTAGAACAAAATAATTACAGGAGGCAGAGAGAAGGAGTGACCTGGGTAGGAGAGGTGAGGGTAAAGGGAAAAGTGGGGCGGGATCAGGTAATGGAAAAGACATAAGAGAAGTCCAAAGGAACAGGAGAGTGAGTAGAAATACATAGCATGTGGGGGTGAGGAAATACATGTGGGGGTGAGGAAAAGGGTGTGCACTAGCAAGTTCCATATGCCAGGAATGTGAGAGGCCCTAGGACACAATGGGGGTGACATTAGCTGAAATAGTGAATAGAATGGAAGATAGAACCTGTAGATACCACCTCTATTAGATAGACACGGGCCCCATTTGAGGAGTAGGGCCACCTAGACATCTGAAAATCTTTATTCCAGAATTGCTCCTTTCTGAAGGAAACATTGGAACAAAAAAATGGAACAAAGACGGAAGGTAGGCCATCCAGAGACTGCTCAAACATGGGATTCATCCTATCCACGGAAACTAAATCCAACACTATTGCTGATACCAACAAGTGCTTGCAGACAGGAGCTTAGTATAGCTGTCCTTTGATAGGCTCTGCCAGTACCTGAATAAGACAGATGCAGATGCATCCACCATTGGACTGAGCCCAGTGACTCCTATGGAATTTAGGGGAAGGACTGAATTTGCTGAAGGGGATTGCAACCCCATAGGAAGAACAACCATATCAACTAAGTGGACCCCTTCCAGCTCCCGGGGACAAATCCACCAACGAAGGAGTATACATGAATGGGTCCATGGCTCCTGCTACACATGTAGCAGAGTGGGAGGAGAGGCCCTCTCTCCTCTGAATGCTTATTGCCCCAGTGAAGAGAGATGCTAAAGAGGTGAGACAGGAGTGGGTGAGTGGGTGAGTGGGTGGGTGGGTGGGTGGGTGGTTGGAGGAGCATATGCTTTTAGAGGCAAATAGGAGGGGAATGAGGTGGAGTTTTGCAGGGGGGAGAACAGAAGGGGGAACATTTGAAATGTAAATAAAATAATGTATTTTTAAAAGGAAAAAATAAAAGGAAAGATGAATAGTAATTCAAAGTACAACTCCAGTATCAGACCAGATAGGAGTCATATCAGCCCATATAATCCTCAGCTGGCTGGTTCCAGTGGAGGATATTACTTGCAATCTTTCATTTTAATTCTCTTTAAAATGTGTAATGCTTTTTTCTTTAAAACAGGAGAAATGAAATTCCTATGAAAATACAAATGTTGAAAACTTCCTAATGAAATAAATATTTGTATTGTTAAGGTTTCCTTCAAATAAAGATAATAAATACAATCTCTCTCTCTCTCTCTCACTCTCTCTCTCTCTCTCTCTCTCTCTCTCTCTCTTCCTCCCTCACTCCCTCCCTCTCCTAGATACAGCTCTGGTGGGTACTGGTAAGTTTATATTGTTGTTCCTCCTTTAGGGTTGCATACCCCATGGACATTCCAAATTGAAAATTGCATGGGGTTAATGTGATATTTATTGAACTTATTTATTGAACTATATTGAATGTTTATATAGCCAAAGCCATTTCCTAACCACAGTTTAACCCAACAGGAAACAAAACCTATTTATGACATATATAGCAATTGTAACACTAGATGTATATTGCAGAAGGTTGAAGGGAGAATATATCTCACTGGTCAAGGTGTATGTGTGAGTGCTTTTACTGGTAGAGTCAGACATCAATGTTTGTCACTCATATCAGAATAAACCTAAGTTTGATTGAATCTATTTTGTGATCTGAAACTCACACTTTACATTATAAACATTTTTTATATCTTTTTAATGGCTCACAGTTGACAGTATGGTGGATATTAGCCTAGACACAAATGTAAACAAAAAATTGTACATATACTTTAGTTTTTCTGAGTGATATATGAAAAACTCTTTTCAAATATTTATTCATTTACTTAACTTCATACACTTTTGCAAACCATTTTCTTAATAATGCACCACTTTAAAAGACTGATGCATACTTCCTTAGGATTGTGATCACCATGGTGACTACCAACCTACATTTAACCAGTACCACTAGATAAATACACACACACACACACACACACACACACACACACAGAGAGAGAGAGAGAGAGAGAGAGAGAGAGAGAGGAGAGAGAGACTGAGATACATACAGATACATATACACAGAGGGAGGAAGAGAAAAAAAAGAGAGAGGAGAGAGAGACTAACAGACATACACACCCAGAAACACGCACACAGACTAGATTAGTCAAGGATCTGAAAGCAAATATAAGTATATAAAATAGTATACTAAACTAAGTTTATAAGAAAATATAATGGATCTGTAGAGCCAACCATTCCAGTTTAACATTTTTGAAATATTATTAGTTGGTGTGACATAAAAAATTAGAGAAAAAGTATATGCATGCAGAAATAAATTAGATCTCAAAGGCATCATTTTTAATAAAGGGTTTTAACTGCCTCAGTGTGGAAATAGTCTGCAATCTGGTTGATAAATATGCGGCAAATGACAAATTAATATGTGTTGGCCCTCATCAGCATCAGAGACAAATGTTATTATAATGTTTTGGAGCCTGCTCAGTTTTGTGTGTCTGGGGAAGCTATACCAGTGGTGCAGTCTGTAATTCAGAGGGACAAAGCTGCCCTCTATGTGAGAAGAGTGATTGCTGCACCACAAAGAGAAGGAAGAGAAGAGGGTAGGATTTACAGGGACAGGAATTCATTTATCTGACAACTTAATTAAACCCCTGCATATCAAAGAGCAGAGAATAATGGGACTCAAGTCAAAGAATGAATCCCTAAATCTCAATGGGCCTCACTAGCTGTCCTCATGTTGTATATATCTTTATAAATTAAGGAATCAAGTTCTGTATATTTAAGGTTGCCATACATACGCTTTTAAAAAATGTAATAACGTTAAAATTCTGGAGAGTGTAGAAAATTTCAATAACAGAAATTGTGTTAAAAATTCCTGTTATTATAGATTATGTCAATGCACATAACTAAACAACATTTTTCTTATACATTGCTCTAAGTGTATATTTTATAAATGAATTTATTACAATTCAACCAAAGAAAAACAAAATGGGTCAACTATCACAAACTGAAAACATAAAAATTGGTAGATTTGTCCATAGTTATTAATGTTAAGCAATAAAGTTTATGCATGTTATTATTTATACTTTAGCCCCTCTCTTATATTTAATGCCATGAAATAATGATCAAGACTATATTCTCCTCCTTTTTTTTTTCCATTTTTTTTAAGGACAGAGTCCCCCTATAGATTCTATGTTTCCAGACCTCAGTTGTCCCTGCTTCCCCTACCAGGGTTACTGGACAGCCACACCATAATATAAATTCTCTGTGACATACCATGGAGGGTGACTTATAAATTATAAATAAGTACAATTTAACTCACGGTTTTGGCATACTTATCTTTAACAAAACAAGAATAAACATTATACCTATCTTCCCAAAGGTCACTAAATCACTCTATGAAAACAACACTAACTGGCTCTCTTACAGTGAAGTGAGTAAAGCCTGATTCTCCTAGAAGTACTCCCAAACTTTTGTCACTGGTGACCATGGTGACCATGGTGACCATGGTGATCTGACACTTCCTCACTCCATTGGGCTTTCTTACATCACCTCCAGCCTGATAGTCAATGGTAGTCTGAATAACATGCCCCAATGGTATCAGACTCTTGCCATATTCAATTCTGATTTGACTTTATGCATGATAACTATGATATCATTCTGTAAGTTGGCCTTCTCTCTTTTTCTGTAAAAAAATTGCTCTGGGATCTTGGGAGTTGAGTTTGCCCTGAACTAGAGAAAGCCTAAAGCTAGCAATATTCTACAAGTACATCACTGTGTGAGAATCCCCTACCACAAATAAAACACTCCCTACATAACAAAGATTTCCAAATTCTTGCCAAAGGCATCTTTAGCATAAGTTGTAATCAATAAAACTATTGTTAAATACAGAAAAAAAATCATTAGGAATGTTGTTAATAGATATAATATGATTCATTCAAAATGGAAGCATCATTCTATGTTTATTGATGCCTCTACACTATTTTCTATAACAGATGTTTTAGAGAAAATATATTTTATAAAGTGAAACATGAAATTTTATTGCACGTAATCAATCTCATTTTACAGATAAGAAATAAGTCAAAGTGAAGATGTTTGGTCTTTTCTGTAGCATTCCAGTGTGCAGAGTCATAAGAACATAAAAATAAGAAAGTCTGCATATGGCATCATGAAATATATCAGCTAGAGAGTAGAAAGTCTCTGTCTAGCATTATCATGTTACCTTTGGTCATATGACTCACTATTAATTTCAGAACTCTATTTGTAAATTCAGTATTCCATATTCCCCAACTTATCTCTCCACTCTCTTCAGCTGATAACACGGCTTTGTTTTCCTTAAAATTGCATTGTTGTCGACCTTCTCTATGGTGAAATAGTGATGTCACTGAAAGAGAGAAGCTAAGCACAAAGACTCAGTAGTGTTGAAACAAGTTAAAGGCATTGGATCAACTTCAGAGTAGCTTAGCTTGCTTCAATGTGATATGTGTAAACAGGTACTTAGTCATTGCTTCTTTATAATTAATGTCAACAAGCATTATTGTTATTGTCCTTTAGAGTTTACAGTGGAGACCACACATTTGAAAGCTTGATAGTTACTTAACAAAAACTTCTTTGTAAATAGGATTTTAGCAGTCATTTTTAATGTGTTTAGAGGAGCCATAAATATAATGTACATTTGTGGCACTTTTCTTTTCATTTAGTGAGTAATTTTGGTGTTATACAGTTCCCCTCCCTCTCTCTTTCTCTTATGTGTGCATAGGAACACTCATACACACACATTCTCATATGTATACCATCGATTACATCATTCTAATTATCATAGTAATATGCTAGATAGTCTCTT
This sequence comes from Mus minutoides, assembly GCA_902729485.2. Classification (NCBI taxonomy): domain Eukaryota; kingdom Metazoa; phylum Chordata; class Mammalia; order Rodentia; family Muridae; genus Mus; species Mus minutoides. The sequence continues at coordinate 168,034 of LR751395.1, read as the reverse complement.
TCTACAAAATCTTAATTTTATTACTCCTTTAGACTTATGGTTGTGACTTAGCATTAACACCATACCTACTTCATAGAATCTGTATGAATATGTCATTCCAGGGTGCCAAAAAAGAGGTTTTTCATGGGAGGTAGGAATGAGGAAACAGATTTCATCAAAGAAGAATACATGTTTCTCATTTAGCAGATCTTGATCAATGCACTTTGGACCCTAATTTACTAGAAACATATGCCTTTTAATGGATTAAATTTAATCTCATTAATACATGCATCTTTAACCACAAAGTCTTCGGTGTATGTGAAACAAAACTAAGACGTTTTCAACAGTTTAATGCATGCCATTTGTACTTAATACAGGTAGTAATTAGTTCTCCTATAGATGTGCATTGATTTGATAGTTAGTATATATTTTATTTACAAAAGAGTAGCCCTATGTATTGCAGAGAAAAATTACATTTAAAAAGCAGAACACGATAAAAGGATAATCAATAATAAAAGTTAATTCAAAGTTTCTGTTTATGTGAGTTTTGTCCAAGTATGGTGTAGACTGAACTCATGGATATTGCATTTTTTTCTCATAATTTCTATCTTTATTCTAAGTTGAAAGTTGCTATTACAAATAGGAGGAGGCTTTGGAGAGTTAGTTTTGAACAGTTGTCACAAGTTAAGCCAAATTAAAAGCCTTCAAAGTTGACATAAAATAAACCTGAGCTTCAAAATAGAAATTTGAGCAGAAAAAAAAAAAAAAATCACAGGCCACTGATATTGGCATTGCTAACTAAAAGGTCATCAAAATTCTTTTAGCATAAATGAGATGTAAAGTAGCAGTAGTAAGAACATAGACCAGGAAAGCAGACCATACAACATTCAACAGGAATAATACTTACAAAAATCAGTAGCAACAGAAATTACCAACCAATAGACAATGCCTGTATTTCAGTATAGTATGACAGAGAGATGGAACATATTTTAAGTTTTTAAATTATGCTTTATTTGTTTATTGTGTTTCTGTTTGAGGGTATGAATGATGTAAAGATAGCATGTATTGTGTGTTTGTGAGAGAGTGTGTGTGTGTATGTGTGCATGCATCTATGTATAGTTCACAGGACATTATAATAGATTAAATTTTTTTCTTTCCATCATGTGAATTATCATTCATGTAGCAGGTACACTTTTTTTTTTGAGCCATCTTGCCCACTCCATGTCTTTTAATTAAAAAAATAAAGTCACAATACAAGTAGAATAAAGTTCATTATGAGAAGCTAAACAATGTTTAAATCTTAAAAAAAAGTAATAGCAAAGCAAGTTAGAATTTACAAGTGTTTTCTACAATTACAACAAATTAAAGTCTGACTTTAAAGCAAACACATCCAAGTAACTCATGGCTGAGTACACAATGGCTCACTTACACACTTTTTAAACCTGACTCAAGGGCTACCTCCTATAACACAGTGAAGCTTGTTGATGGTATGTAGACTCTACCCCCTCTCTTTGTTTTTGAGCACAATAAATCATAATTCCTTCACTCGTGCTTCATTGTATCTCTGATATCTCCGTTCAGCAATATAAACATCAATGTTTGTTTGAAAGTTAACTAATTTTGCATATTATACCTTCACAGTTAAAAAAAAAAACAAAACAAAACAAAACAAAAAAAACCAAAAAAACAAAAAAAAACACCACCACCAACAACAACAACAAAAAAAACACCTTTTCATTTGGATTGATTTAAATTGAATTAATAAAATGACTTGAGGGGTATTTCCATTTCTACAATATTGTTCCTTGACTTCCATTAACCCAATACAAAAACTGTCTCTAGATGATTTCTTATTGCCCTTTAATAAAGTGTTATTGATTAATCCATGTTTTCTGTCTTAGGTTTAGTTCCATTTTCATCATATTTTTTATGACTGTTGGAAATCAATATATATTTCATTTAAATTCAATAGGTCACCAGTTATTTGAGTCTGTGTTCTGAAAGGCATGATTAAACAATAAGCATATTTAGGCAAAACTTTAATCTTAAAATTGTGATAATAGTCTTCAGAATTTGAGGTTGAAATTTTTGTTGATACCTCCTAATGTTATAAATCTAAAATCAAGGATCATGCTTTCTTCTTTCTTTTATTTTATAAAGTAAAACACTTCTAGTCAAATGAAAACTAATACTGGAAGTATTAGGCAATTATAATTAGAATATAACTTAAATTAAGGAAATACTAGATTAGTTTTATCTCCATTGTTCAAATGACAATCATAAAAACTAATTTGTTTATTTTTTATTTATGTATTAACTGTTTATGAAATGCTTCTTCTATAAAACATACTTAGAGAATTCTTTGTCTATATAAAGAATCAAATTGAATCAGTTTCTAATAGTTCAACTTTTTGATTTGAGTGAAATATAAAATAGTATATTTCTAAGGCAGCATGCAGTATATTATTTCATGTTATGTGCTTCTTTACGAGTTTGATCAAAGAGGTTTTTTTTATTTAGTTTATGGTGCACATAAATTTGACTTGAGTAGCTTCAGGTATTGTTCCTTTAATCACTGGCTTTTGATAAGCTTTAGGAGGTTTTAACTTTTTCAGCAATTTATTTAAATAAACTTCAGATGACTGTGTGGAACATGACAATAATTAATTAATAATATTTTTTTCTCCAGATAATTATCTAGCTGTACAAATATCATTTGTTGAAAACCACCTAAGCACCTAATTGATCTCTTGTGACATACATGCAAAAATTTTGATCAAGTATATGTTTATTAACTTTGCATGATTTATTAATCTAACCATCTCTCATTTATCAAAGCTAAGCTGTGTATATTTTTGTATTAAAATTTTTATTTGCTTTATTGTACGTACAGTTCAACTAAGAAATCGTAGGTATTTAAAAATTAAGGTTTTCTGTTTATATCTAAGTAGTATCTTCATATTAAATTAGATTAGATTTAATTTTTATCAAGGAAGATTGAATGATTTAAACTTCTAGGTCATTGAGTACATTTATCTAAAATTATTTTATGATTTAACTTCAGTATAATTGTCACCATAGCATTCCAGTAGACATTATAAGTAGCTTTTTCTCTGTAGTACTGCTTAAATTGCCCTTTAATAAAATGAAGTAATTCAAAAACTACAAAACAGTATTTTCTTTTATTTTTTTCCCTATAGAATTCCTGATTTTTTTTCTTATACCCATGTATTTCCTGGGTTTATTAGCAAGTTTTAAAGCTTGCTTTCAAATCTTGGAGTTTTTATTTGGTGACTTGTGAGAATGAAGGACATTGTCTGGCAGAGGGTATGATTGTGTTTCTTGAATCAGACTAGTCCCATAAAAAATTATTCCATATTTTATGGTTGATAACAGTACTACTTCTTTGCAATGATGAAAATTAACTTGTGTTTTAGATTTTTCTCAACATTGTGAGGGAATTTCTTCAATATGTGACCACTCTTAGATTTCTTTACCCTTTAACCTGAAAACATACTATGTTGTTAATTAATTTATTTATTCACTATACATCCAGATTAAGGCCCCTCTCTCCTCTCCTCTCAGTTCCACACTCCCACCCCTTTTCTCTAAGTATCCCTCTATTCTAATCCCTTCTCCTCAGAGAAGGGTAACCCCCACCTTCTGGCTATCACCTTATCATGACACCTCAATTCTCATCAGGACAAAGCACATTCTCTCCCACAAGGGTGAGACAACCCAGCCTAGAGGGAAAGAGGGTCCAAAGGTAGACAACAGAGTTCAAGTCAGAGACAATCTACAATTGATAGAAGATCCATATGAAGACCAAGTGGTACATATGTGTAGAGAATCTAGATCCATTCATTGGTTGGTGGACCAGTCTCTGTGAGCCCCCATAGGCCCAGATTAGTTGATTCTGTAGGTCTAACTGTGGTGTCTGACCTGCCTGGCTCTCTCAATCCTTCCTCAACTCTAACACAAAACTTCCTGAGCTCTACCTAATGTTTGTCTGTTGGTCTCTACATTTGTTTTCATCAGCTTCTAGATGAAGCCTCTCAGATGACAGTTATGCTATGTTTCTGTCTTCAAGAAAAAATGGAGTATCATTAATAATAACACCGTCAGGTTCTCTCCTGTGGGGTGAGTATCAACTTAGACCAGTCAATGGTTTGCCATTCCCACAAACTCTGTTTCATCTTTATCCCTGTCTATCTTTAAGCATGGAAAATTTGGGGTGGAAGATTTGGTGGGTGGATTCTTATCCCCTTTCACTGGGAATTTCTGTATGATTACAGGAGGCTACTTCAGACTCCATATCCCCAGGTGCTAGACATCACAGCTAGGATCACTGTCACATTCTTCCAGGAGCCTTCCCAGCCCCATGGCTTGTCCCAGAGTTGCACCTTCTCCAATTTCCCCTCTCTCTCTCAGTCCTCTCATACCCTACCTTAGCTCTTCCCATATATAACTCCCCACTTCCTTTCCCCTCTTCACCCCCTCTCCACTCAGTTTCCCCCCTTCCATTCAATTCTGGTATCTACTTTATTTATCTTTTTCAGTGAGATTCAAGCATCCTCCCTTGGCCTTTCTTTGTTACTTATCTTCTTTGGGTTTGTGACTTGCATCATGGTTATCCTCTACTTTATGGCTAGTACCCATTTCCAAGTGAGTACATACCATTAATGTCTTAAAAGAATGTTTCACCACATCAAAAGGACACTTGGTCAACTATATTCATAACAACTTTATTTGTAATAGCTAGAAACTGGAAACAACCCACACGCCACTCATAGGAAGAATGGATAAAGGACATGTGCTATATTTACACAGTGGAATACTACTTGGACATTAAAAATAAGTACATCATGAATTTTGCAGACAAATTGATGGAACTAGAAAATATTATGAATTATGAAGTAATTCACTTCTATATTTCTATATTTCTAAAACCTCTTTATGTTGAATATGCAGTAAATTTTGTGAATATTTTACAAATGCCTTTACAAATTATTAAATTTTCTTTTATTGGTGCATTTGGTTAATTACATTCACAACAATATTTTAATGAGATATCATTTTATGCATGGTTTCTACAACTTGATAAAATGTTAAAGGATTTAACTTCAACAACCTCTATCAACTTACAAATATTCCATTAAGTTTCCAAAAATACAGCATAGGCCAATTATTGCTTGAATTTTTCAAATACAAGTTTTCTTTCAGAGATGGAAGAGTGTAAAAGATCTTGCTGTTTAAGCTTGATATTTTTCTCATTATCTTAGAACAGGCAGTGTAATACATTCAAGCCTCAGTCTAACAGAACATAAATTATAGTGAAGTAGACCAGCTGGATTTTATTAGATTAGGCAGAAAAGGGGTGAGATGCAACCTGGCTATTAGTACCCTCAGAAGACACTGCACCATTTCTATCTATTCATTCTATCATTCCTTCACATTTTTCCCCATCAATTTGTGGTGTCCCAGTGTCTAGATATCAGTACTCAATGTTATTTTTTCGATGACTATTTCAGTTTCTTGATTCCACCTATTGTTTAGAATGTAAGAGAGGAGACCTAATATTTTTACATCTAAGTTTTCTGTCTTTTATATGTGTTAAGCAAGCATCTATCACTGTGTTAAATAGCTTATGCAACATTTAAAGTAAATAAGTTTATTTTGCATAGACACTATAGCATATGCCAGCAAGATAGTGCTGAAAGGGCCCGGATATAGCTGTCTCGGGGGAAACTATACCAATGCCTGGCAAACATGGAGCTGGAAGCTCACAGTCAGCTATTAGATGGAACATAGGGTTCCCAAGGAAGGAGCTAGAGAAAGTATCCAAGGAGCTGAAGGGGTCTTCAACCCTATAGGACCTTCTTATTGGTACTTGATTGATCATGGGGGACTCGAGTACAGAGATCGACGTATATATCTTCTCCTACCGGATCAACCGGTAGTAACCCTTCTCTCCGGGGAACCAGTACGTCTGAAATATACGGGGTTATGTCCCCTTGCGGTCAGCCAAGAAGTGGGTACGGGTGGGTAGGGGAGAGGGCCGGGAGGGGGGAGGCTATAGGGAACTTTCTGGATAACACTTGAAATGTAAATGAAGATTATATCTAATAAAAGTTGAAAAAAATAAGTTTATTTGGTCCCATAATTTCTGAGGTTTCAGTCCATCATGCTCCCTTCCAACTTTTCTATGGACCCTCCCAGCAGCCCTCCATCAACCACTCCTATGCACCATGCTAAAGAATTAGTAGCCTCTTTGTTTTTGGTTATTATTGTTGCTGTTGCTGTTGTCATTGTTGTTGTTATATACATTTTTATTAGTAAAGTTTGGTATATGCTTTTAAGGCTGATCATTTTGCAATAGACAAGCAATAAGCAGCTTATCCTGGGAGAGGCTGATTTTTCTTAACCCCCGAGTCTAACGCCAAGAAAATTTCTCTCTTCCATGTTAACATGTCCATTGATAGAGCCATTGCTCCAGTCTAATAAATGCAGCTAATTCCAGGAAACTGCACAGAAGACCCTCTGGTATTTTGCTAATCTTTCCAGCACCTTTTCCAACAACCTTCTCTGAGCCATAGAGGCAAGAGCTATGATGTGAATCAACTGTGCCTAGGATCCCACAATATGATGATCTCTCCTTCCAAACATTTCTAAAGCAGTTTATCTGTTTGAAATCGTGATTGTTGTTTCCCTCTTAATCACTTCTTTATTAATTGTAAGAAGTCCCCAGTCCAGAATACTTCTCAGACAAATTCAGCCTTAGCTTTATCTTCCCTTACCTATTGGACACAAAGAACAAGTGCCATGTTCTCTGCATGGAAGATCCTCAATCAGATTTGATATTACCCTCCTTATTCCCTTTTATAAGATTAATGTTTGTGATAAATTAGTATGAGGTTTTTTGAATGCTGAAAGATTTATTTGAAAACTACCACAACCACAAACATAGGTATAGAACTCAGTTCAAATATAAATAATTCTGATGGGAAGATAGTGAGGTGCTTTATCTAGATGAGCAGTCTTCTTGTCCATTCAGTACAAACTAAAAGCCATTAGCCTTCCCCCTCTCAAATGCTAGCCCTGTGGTTTGGCATAGGGCCATGAGGAGTAAACCAGAAACACATGTGATAATGAGGATTCTATTGATGTGTTTCCCTTCTGTGTAGCAGCACAGACAACAGAATGTTGAAGAAAGCATCTTCTCCTGTGGTTATTTCAATTGAATAAGCATAATTTTAGCATGAAGCCATTATAGAAATGCTTTGGTTCTGGGAAGCTGTGTATTAGAAATATGATGAGCGTGTTGGAAGATGTTCAGCACTGAACATCAGGAGTAATTAAGGGAATGGAGAGATTGATTTATGAGAAAAGATTAAAGGAGCTCAATCTGTTTGGCTTGGCTAACAGACAACCAAGTAGGGGATATGGTAATTGTTTACAAGTACTTACAGGATGTAAATATCAAGACTGAGGGAGAAATGCCCAGGCTGACATCAGAAAGCTTGAACCACTCCCAGTTAATAAAGAGGAAATTGATGTTGACAGCCATCCAGTGTTCAGTGATAGCTGAGGCCTTGAGGCAGAAACTGTCTCTCAGGAAAAAGTGAAAAAATAAAATCTGGGATATTTAAATGTGAAATGACATTTTTTTTTCAACTACTGCAGTTTCGCATTCATTATCAACTTTATTCAATGATTATTTAAACTGCACCATCGTCTGTGCTAATGTGAATTTCTACATGGTTCAGATGAACCACAATATTCTTGAAAGATATTCCATAAAGTTTTTTTTTCAACTTTTATTAGATATTTTCTTTATTTACATTTCAAGTGTTATCCAGAAAGTTCCCTATATCCTCCCCCCTCCCGGCTCTGCTCTCCTACCCACCCGCTCCCACCCCTTGGCCCCGGCGTTCCCCTGTATTGGGGCATATAAAGTCTGCATAACCAAGGGGCCTCTCTTCCCACTGATGGCCATCTAGGCCATCCTCTTCTATATATGCAGCTAGAGACACGAGCACAGGGGGTACTAGTTAGTTCATGGTTCTTCTTCCACCTATAGGGTTGAAGACCCCTTCAGCTCCTTGGGTACTTTCTCTAGCTCCTTCTTCCTTGGGAACCCTGTGTTCCATCTAATAGCTGACCATGAGCTTCCAGCTCCATGTTTGCCAGGCATTGGTATAGTTTCCCCCGAGACAGCTATATCCGGGCCCTTTCAGCACCATCTTGTTGGCATATGCTATAGTGTCTATGTTTGGTGACTGATTGTTGGATGGATCCCTGGCAGCCGCAGTCGTTGGGTCCATCCTTTGGATTGAGCTGCACAAATGCTCCCTTTAACTCTTTCAATGTGTGCTTTGTTCTTAATTCTAGGAAGGGGTGACATGTCCAAATTTTGATCTTCCTTCTTCTTGAGTATCATGTGTTTAGTAACTTGTATCTTGGGTAGTCTAGGTTTCTGGGCTAATATCCACATATCAGTGAGTACATGTTATGTGAGTTCTTTTGTGAATGGGTTACTTCACTCAGGATGATGGCCTCCAGATCCATCCATTTGCCTAGGAATTTCATATATTTATTGTTTTTAATAGNTCTCTCTCTCTCTCTCTCTCTCTCTCTCTCTCTCACACACACACACACACACACACACCACTATGATAGCTGAAATGGTGAGCTCTAGGTTTATTCAGACCCCTTGTCTCCAAAATAAGGAGGACAACACTAAGTCTGGACACTTCTACAAGTTTCATTTAAATATCTACAAAACATATCACAGACAAAAATAACTAGGGATAGAAAAGTTGATTCACTGTCCAATTCCAGGTCACCATTTAATATGAGCATATGTCAATACAGGAACACAATCAGATTGTCACATCATATACAAAGTCAAGAGCAGAAAAAACTGTGAATATACTACTTTTTTGGATTCTGCTAGCTATCTTCTGTCTTGTATAATTCAGGGCCTAACTGCTATCTTTGAATTACAGTACCCACAGAGGTCTGTCATTCCATATCAATTTAAAAATCAGGCATTTGGACATTCCTGCAGACAACCAGATCTGAATAACCTCTAAACTGAAACTATTTCCTAAGTGATTCTAGATTGTAGCAAATTGGAATTCAAAAATAACTATAAAAGTAACTGAAATTTTGGACACTACATATACAGTCACAGACTGACACAATTACTCACATATGTACATATAAGTAAATATACCATAAACAAATACATGTAACCTGAACATACAACCATATTATTTCCTAAAACATCAAAACTCCTTTAATATTTTTATTAGATATTTTCTTTACTTACATTTCAAATATTATCCCCTTTCCTAGTTTCCCCTCTGAAAATTCCCTATCCCTTTCCCCTCCCCCTCCCCCTGATCCCCAACACATCCACTCCTGCTTCCTGGCCCTGGAATTCCCCTATACTGGAGCATAGGACCTTCACAAGACCAAGAGTCTCTCCTCCTATTGATGACCAACTAAGCTATCTATCCTCTGCTACATATGCAGCTGGAGCCATGAGTCTCACCACATGTTTTCCTTGATTGGTGGTTTAGTCCCAGGGAGCTCTGGGGGATACTGGTTAGTTCATATTGTTCCTCCTAAGGGGCTGCAAACACCTTCAGCATCTTGGGTACTTTCTCTAGCTCCTTCATTGGGGACCCTGTGCTTCATTCAATAGATGGCTGCAAGCATCCACTTCTGTATTTGTCAGGCACTGGCATAGCCTCTCAGGAGACAGCTACATCAGGCTCATCTCAGCAAGCTCTTGTTGGCATCAACAATAGAATCTAGTTTTGGTGGTTGTTTATGGGATGGATCCCCAGATGGGGCAGTCTCTGGGTGGTTATTCCTTCAGTCTCTGCTCCAAATATTAATGAATGTAATGCCATTTAATAGAAATGTCCAGATTATGCACTAATCCTAGAACTGTGAATCCTGCATAATAGGGAAAGTGGATTTGACTAAAACACATTTTGAGGCATCTTAGATTCCCTGGGCCATAAAATCATAGGAAAGGGGAAATTTTAATTTTTATGGTTTAAGAAGCAGAATTCAACATCAAATACCAACTTTTTACTGAATGTAATAATTTCATTTTTTGGCTTAGAGGATATCAACATTCTAAAGAACTTCAAAATCCCTACCTCCTTAAAGCCCAGTTTTTAAATTATGTGTGTCATTACTTGCTTAGGCACTACCCAAAATACAGCATGATCATAAAGTCTTTGCATGTGCTGATCTCTTGATTTCATATTTACTTTGTAAGTATAGAGAGCAATCAGGAGCATAATATTCAAGAGAAACATCTGAGTCAGACATCTGGAATAAAATGAGAGATGAGAGATATCTTCTAAGTTTTGTCTTGTTTTTGACCTCATTCGTTAAATTCCCTAGTGAAGTCTATGTCCTTAAACATACAGTATGACACTGGAATATTTTCCCAATATTAAACCCTGATGGTCAAAACAAGACCACTTCATGGGATATAAGTATACAGGATTCAGAAACAAAATTATGTATCTCCCGAAAATAACGTTCTCAGTATTGAATCATAAAACTGATACTCAAAAACTACAAATGCTATCCAATGTATCTAATTTCTATTTTATGATTTATCTAAGGAAATGCTTGGATAGCCTTTATGTCCCATGTAGATTAGAGAGGCTTCTATTACTAGTTAGTGGGTATTATTTGTTCCAGAGCACACTCTGGAGTGTGACTTATTGTAAAGATCTGATAGAGTAGTTTCAGCATTATGGAAAACTTGTCTGTTGAAGAGTTTGGGAAATAGATGTTGAGTTTGAATGGAAGAAAAGACAAATAGTTTAAACCTGTTTTGATTGTTTACTTCCTGTTTTAATGTTTAACAGAGTTTCTGGAGAGGAAGACATATTTCTCCTGTGTTCTAACTCCAGGATCACAAGTTCTTGGAGAATCACTGTGGTGACCATCTCAGGCTAAGGGAAAATTACAGAGATTGTAACCTATTACTATAAAATGGTTTCTCCTGAAAGTGACCTATGGCCTGTCACTAATTCTATTATCTCACTAAATATGACTACTTTGTCATGATAACTCATTTGCCTTCAGCAATATAACCAACACATTTCTGGAATTCTTAGAATTTTGAAAATCTTAGCATTTCTCAACCATATTTCTATTATGGATTAGAACTATGATTGTAAGACCATACTAGTATCCTACAAAAGACTTATCCAAAAATTCACTAAAATTTAACAGTAAATAAAATGTCACAATAAAAGAACTGAAAACAGCAAGTAAAAATCAATAGCTAAATGAGAATGCCAATTTGCCTCACAGAACTCTATAAACACTCCAGAGTGAAGGGTACAACTGCAGAAAGAAACTGGCCTTGGTTCTGGACTCTTCAGTGAGCCATTTCTCATCATGCACATGTGGTACTACATAGATGATGTCATAGTTCTGAGATTCCAGGCCTATCGGGCCTTCTGAGATTAGATGGAATGCACACAAGAGAAACCTATAAGCCTAGGACTTTTACATCTGTAAAGTATTATAAAACACATGCCTTCCATACTAAAATCTGCCAAGATGATATCTTATCATCCTACCCCACTATCTTTTAGGAATTAAAAAAAGAAACCATCTTGTTCATTTTATCGAACACAAGAAAAAAAAAGGGGGGGGTAAAAAGCTAAAAGTATAATAATTTAAATTACAAAAATGTATAAAATGTGCCAACATCTAAGAAAGATAATACACCTTGGATTAATGCTTGTGTTGCCAGAGGGTGAGATTGAGGTCAAAGATTTGAAAATTTTGTCTAAGGCCTCACAGGGATTGAGGGGTTCATCTCAATTCTCATATCTGGTTAAGCTCAGTGGCTCTGTGGCTGCTGTGGTTGACAAGTTTTCAAACCTCCACATAGAAATGAATTGTGGCAACTAATTCCGAGCAGGAGCTGTAGGCAATCCCTTTGCTGAGTGTGCTTTGTTGACATCAACAGGATGAGAGTTTACACTAGATCAGCAGAAGCCAGGGCTGGGAGGACACATGTAAGTTTATTAATTGCTTCCCTATCTTAGAAAAAGTGTAGAGTACTGAGTGAAGCAAGACAGCTCTCTCTTAATTCATGAAAGACAGAGAACACACCTGCTGGGAGGACAGTCTGATCTGTAAAATAGGATGCAAATAGATTCTTACTAATTGTTTTAAATATTATCTCAATACATAATCTCTTAAGCAGACTAAATAAATCATTGGATCTAGCAAGTAAAACAGAACTGTCATCATACGGGATTTCAATATTCTTCAGATATTTGTGTCACATTGATACAGAATATAAATGAGAAAAAAAAAGCCCAGTAGTAAAACATGTTTGATATGTTATATGGTAGATTACATAAACAGCAATCAACAATGGAAAAACAACTTAGAAAGTTTGTTAGAAAATAATATTTGAGCCTCTGTCATTGCTATACAGACCAGATTCATGTTCAGGTAAGAAAAATGTTTCTTGGTGATGGTATATAGCATTGTATATACCATGTATATTGTATGGTATATAGCATTGGATTTTGTTCTCCTTATTAGAAGGAGCCTTTCAGGATTCTCTTGGGAAATAAGGAATTTCTATTTATGTATTATGGCTTGATGAAGACTGCTAAAACCCATCATAACCCCACTGATGTAACTTAATGAATCGCACTATACAGCCAAGGAAAATTAATCTGGGGAATCATGGAGTCAGAAGCCTTACAGTATCATGTACTATCTAATGTTTGATCAAATGGTTAATTGACCTGTATCTACATTAGTAGCTTTTGAAGGAGAAGCTTCCTATTTCTCTATTCATTATGTTCTGAGGTTTGAAGCTCAGAGACAGCAGCAGACATGTGGTTCCTTTAAGAAGTCCAATGTGAAGATAGCATTGAACCCAGAGGAAGGGAAAGACGATTGCAAAGAAATGGAGCTTGAAGCCAATTGATGAAGTTGGAGTTCAGAAAACAACCACATTTAAAGCTAATGCTTTTCATGAACTATTCAAATAAGACAGCAAATCGATTTCTTTTGTTTCTTTCATCCTCCAGTATCATTAGAGTCGTATTCTAAACAGTAATGTAAATGATTTCATTTTTCATTTATGAACATAGAAATAACAACAGTGCAGTTGACTGGGTCTCTGGAAATAAAATTTCTGTGCCTGCTTCATCTACAACTTGCTAATATGCTGAAAAAGTGGTGACATTTCTCAGTGGGTGTGATTTTTTTGACCTTTTCTATTTATTTGTTGTCCATTATTTTTCATGCTTTTCTCTGTTTGTAACTATCCCCTAACTGACACAACACTATTAGGGCTTAGGTTTTCAAGCATGAAGAAAAAGATGATCTCATCTTTAAAGATTTTATTAAGAATAAGAGTAACAGTGAAATAAATACTTATGTGGAGTAATGTCATTGATATTCTAGAGTCTTCAGTCAAGTAAAATGTTGAAAATTTTGAGAGGCTTCATATCATATTTCTGTAAATGCTGTAGACTTATCAACATGCTGTGAAAACTATGGTTAATTTTATTACAACATTCATTTCCTTAATTCCTGTACTAAAGACATCCTTCTCAGTAGTTCATCCACACAGCAGTTAATGCTTGATGTTGGTCCCTCTCATTCCTAATATATAGTGGACTCATAATCCATACCTTGTGATCTCAAGTTTTTTTTTCCAATTTTTCATTAAGTATTTACTTCACTTACATTTCAAATGCTATCCTGAAAGTCTCCTATAGCCCCACCCTGCTCTCCTACCCACCCACTCCCACTTCTTGGCCCTGGTGTTCCCCTGTACTGGGGCATATAAAGTTTGCAAGACCAAGGAGCTGAAATTTTTTTTCAACTTTTATTAGATATTTTCTTCATTTACATTTCAAGTGTTATCCAGAAAGTTCCCTATACCCTCCCCCCTCCCGGCCCCACTCCCCTACCCATCCGCTCCCACTTCTTGGCCCTGGCGTTCCCCTGTATTGGGGCATATAAAGTCTGCATGACCAAGGTGCCTCTCTTCCCACTGATGGCCAACTAGGCCATCCTCTTCTATATATGCAGCTAGAGACATGAGCTCAGGGGGTACTAGTTAGTTCATGGTTATACTTCCACCTAGAGAGTTGAAGACCCCTTCAGGAGCTGAAGTTCTTAATTGTTTGTATATCTGCATTCACAATTCCTCAATTATATATATATATATATATATATATATATATATATACAATAATATACATATATGTTATATATAATATATATTATATATATTATGAATACATTATATATTCATATACACATGATATTATATATATATATATATATATATATATATATATATATATATATATATATAATACATATACACACATATGATATGAAAGTATATATGATGTTTGGAATAATATAGAAGAGGTGAATATGATGGTTGAGGTTTCTAAGTGCTTGAATGAAAATAATGTTGCATGAAAATATAAACTAATATGCATTAATTTATGTTTATACAAATAAAAACCTATAATACATGCATTTGATAAATGGTGCATTCAAGTGATTCTCTAGGGGAAGTGGGGGGAATGATGATTCTATGATATTCCATTTATCTCAAAAACATAGAAATGAGAAAAGTGCATCACAGTGTTAACATCTGTTTAATCTTGGGAGTTGGAGTACAGGGGTCTGTTTTGTTATTTTCTGAATCTTGCCATATGTTTAAAGTGGTTTGTAATTAAAATAATACACGGATGAGTAGGAATTAGTCTGGTAGAAAAAGACTCAGATTGTATTTGCAGGCAGAAGGCAGCAAAAAAAGAGAGAAAGCTGTACAACAACAAAATATTTTCAGACAAAAGTACAAATAATTTGGCATAATTTTGTTTTAAGTGTTTAGGATGGGATTAGGAAAAAAGCAGAAAGAATAAAGTAGATTTGATCTTGGCAGTTATGAAGACATGAGTATTGTTCTATCACATGTGGACTTCATGGTCAATGCAGAGTTGCTCTAATAATAACAATGTTCACTCTCTAACATCCTCAATGCAAGTATATGATGCTATCAGCAGACTTTGTGATTATTTTTCAAATTTGATATAAAGATATTTTCCCTATGGACTAATGAAATCACAAGGGACCATGTAGAAAGCAACTATAAATCAGGTAAGGAGTACTAACTTAGAAGCAGTTCAAGGATTGCTTCTAGCTCCTAGAAGCTAGGAAACACAATTTCAGTCAAATTGTCATGAAGGTTTAGTGTAGGCAGGCTTGCAAATGGGTAATGTGATTAAGATCCACTGTGCTTGAGTACTAATGTAAGGTGACCTGTATTTCTAGACTCCTGTTCTCCTAGGTAATTTAGGTCAAGTTAGGGTTCTACAATGAAGGATTCACATCTTCAGGTGATTATGTGGAATAGAGCAAATGGCAAGGAAAAGATATTAAAGAAAATAAAAACAAACACACTAAAATTATAGTCCAAATTCCCCCTCTTCATTGCTGATTGGGTTTGTAAAATTGTACAAGGAAAAAAATGCAGTGAATTTCATTGTTTACTAAGAAATTTTCAGAAAAAGGACATTGGCATGGGAAACAGTTATAGTGAAAATGAGAAAGTGAAAGTCTCAATATGCTGTTGTGTATTTATATTAAAGTTACAGGAAAGGTAAAAAAAAATACATGGATAAGTTGTAAATATGACTACTATTTATGTGACATAACACTGACCTACATTCCATGTACTTGAGCTTACGTTTTAAACATTATTTCATTATATCATCAGATAGGACCAAAACCACAATGAAAGTAATGAATACTATTTTGATATGAACTTTTCTACTAATTAGTTATTTTGTTAAAAGTTGTACTGATTTTCATTAGAAAGCATGGTATAGAGTGTTTTTTGTTTTGCTTTGTTTTGTTTTTTAAGTTTAGGAAAATAGAGATCAGTCACCCAAATGCACTTATTCTTTTGCTTTAGAATTAATTCTACCTAAGTTGTCAGTACATAAGTATTTAAATTTTTAGAAAACACCCCTACATCCTTCATAGTATACTTGTCACTTACTAACTCATATAAATATTTATATATTTTATTTGTTATACTGTCTTTGTTCAGGTTTCTTTGCTGTGATAAAAGACCATGACCAAGAGAAACATGGAGAGGAAAGAGTTTATGTAATTATTTTTTGATTACACATTCCCATCATTGTGCATTACCCAGAGAAGTCAGGGTACTGGCTGAAGACAGTAACCTGGAAGCAAGAACTAATGTAGAATGCTATTTACTGTGTTTCTGTGTTGTTTGCCTGCCAGCCATAACTTGGCACAATTCACAATGGACTAGACACTCCCATATCAATCACTAATTAAGAAAATGCATTATAGAAAGAAAACTAGCCAACTTGTAAGTAAACAGTACAACTGAATATAAGGAGCCATGACTCTCAGAAGCGAATTACTTACCTTTCATGTTTTCCAATAATCAAATTATATTAATATATATCACCAAATACAATTTTAATTATCAGGAATATCAAAATGAAGACAACCTACAAATTTTGAATCAAACATACACAGTGAAAACTTAAGTCAGCTGCTTCCACAGTGAATGAATAGCTTTGCTCATAAATGTGCCTTAAATAATTTTATGACCATTCCATTAGATAGTTTGCTATAAAGCTATAAAACTGATATGTCTCCTACAACTGTAATGAACTTCTGATTATCTATTGATTATGTTAAATCAAGATGGTCAATATTTAAGAATGGAGAGATAATTTATAAAGGACATTTAAAAATATTTGAAACACAGATAATTAGTATAGTAACTTTGACTTATGCTATTTTCCATGTCAAGCTGGCCAAGATGTCTTGCATGAGACAGAATGCCTTAATCTCTTCACCTAGGGAAGATTTAAAGGGCAGCCTGAAACTAATAGTGTCTGTTTCTCTATGTTGAGTGTTAAGTTCTGATAATTAGCTGCTTGTGATTTTGTACAACTTTTATAAATAAGATATAACTATGAAATATTTTAAGTGTTCTTAACATGTATAACTGCAGTTTTCTACAATAAATATACCTCAAAATGTTAGCCTAGGAGAGATTTAGTGTGTGTGTGTGTGTGTGTGTGTGTGTGTGTGTGTTCGTGTGTCAGTGTGTATGTGCGTGTATGTTACAAGCAAGGATATCAATTATTTAAACAATAAAAATTTATGTAAACTACCCAAAATTAAAATCAGTACGAACTATAAAGCTTTCTTCTGTGATCTCATTATCTAACTAATGTTCAACAACTTAAAATATAAACCAAACAGAACCACAGTGGATATAAATTTTGAAATGTTTTCATCATTTTTAAAACCATTTTGAATTTTACTTAATTATTTCAGATACAAATTCCACCATTCCAAATATTCAAAATTAACAATCTTTGAATTGTCTATAGACATAAAAAAAGTGAGAATGTTTACCCAGACTTCTTGGAGAACTTTCAGCCAGCTTAGTATGATGTCACTGTTACTATCTTAAACAATCACAATGAGTTAATAAAAGCCAATAGCTTGCAACTGTTACACTGAGGTCCTAAGTGCTCCCATACAACAAGAAGCACCCAGTAGTATCTGATTACTTCCTGAACCTGCCACTATTCAGAGCCCAATATTTCACTCAATATATTGTACACTATGTTTGTACTATCAACTTTTTTTCTTGGATTCCACATTATATTTGGCATATTTTTTAAAAACTCTAGAATATCTTAAACTTCCATGTGTTTTTAACACATTTTTTTCAAAATGTCCACCACCAACAGCCATCCTGCCTCAGATCATCCCATCTACGTTATAAGTAATACAAGCCTTTCAGACTTATGTCCATTTTATCAGCTCAGTCACTAAAATATAGCACTTTGTATTGTTAAACACAACAGATGTTTCATACATTTGTTTGAACAGCCTGCTTTTGAAAAGTCATGATGTGTACCTTTAATGTTTTGAAGATGGCCTCCCTTTAAATGCTTCGTCAAGAAATTTGAAATGAATGTTGTCTCTTCTTTCCAAATAACATATGATCCCTTCTTACTGATATGCTAAGATATTTTCTTTTTTCTTTTTCTTTCTTTCTTTCTTTCTTTCTTTCTTTCTTTCTTTCTTTCTTTCTTTCTTTTTTTTGGTTGTCATGTTTCATTTTTTATTAGACAATTTCTTTATTTACATTTCAGAAGTTATCCCTTTCCTAGTTTCACATCTGAAAACCTCCTATATCCTCCCCCATCTCTATGCTCACCAACCCATCCACTCCTGTTTTCTGGTCCTGGCTTTCCACTACACTGGGGCATAAAACCTTCACAGGACCAAGGGCCTCTTCTCTCCTCCCATTGATGTCCAACTAGGCCATCCTCTGCTACATATGCAGCTGGAGCCATCAGTCCCACCATATGTATTCTTTGGTTGGTGGTTTAGTCCCTGGGAGCTCTGGGGGGGTACTTCTTAGTTCATATTTTCTGGACATAGCCACCTACTCTTTTGCATGTAGTTTCCTTTTTCATGCATATCTCGTTTATTGTATTAAGTTTTGCCTGAGTTATTTTCTCTTGCTTCAAAGCCTTTTTTTTTTTTTTTGCTTATCTGATAAACTATTCGACATGAAGTGGCAAAATTCAGATCTTCCTAATGAGAAATATCACTTTATAACTCTCTAATCAAATCTACCACCACCTCCCAAAGACACAGAAATGTGACTGAAACCAAGATACAAAACAAATTATGCACCCACCCTAGTCAAAACCAGTAAACTGGGCCCACGATCCTATATGGAGTTCTGAGTCTACTGTAAGCAGAAAAGTAATCTCTTTTTAGCTACTTTTAGAATTTTAGAGACGAACATCAACAAGATAGTGTATATTTATGGGAAACTAAGACAAAATAAAGGATAAGACTCACAGTTAACATCCTGCAGATTTCTAATTTCCAGAGCCAATTTGTAATGGAAGAGCACATGGAATAAACCTAATTTAAGTGCCCAGAGTCCTCTAGTGAGAGTTATATATATATATATATATATATATTATTTAAAAGCATAAAAGAAGAATTTTCAAAAGATTATTGCATTTATTTCAAATCTACAGTTTTGTAAAGATAACTTAACAAAAAATAAAATGACATTCAACATAAGTGAGTTAAATGTATGTATTAATATATGATAGACTGAAAATGTAAATGAATACAAATATGGATGTTTGAACAATTTCTACACTAATAGTTTTTAATAAACTATATAAATACATTTCACATTTTCATTGTATACATACACATTGTGTCCTAAAATGTTCTGTGGTGCTTTGTGAAGATAGATGTAAAAAAAAAATGTTGACTGTTTCAAAATTATGCATACTTCCATTCTGCTTCATCTTCAGAAGTAGATAAAAGGCAGCTCTCAGTACACAAGCCTGTCTGCAGCTTTCTCCTGGGTACATCAACTGGACTAGTAGCATTTTACTTAAGATAATTCCCTTAAATCAACATGATAGAGTTGTTTCCACTACTCCCACAAGCTTTCAGGCGTTTATTCTTTTATTTCCTTTTATTTTCTATTGACTTTGCAGTTTGTGCAGAAGGAGTCCTTTTTATTATGATTTTTTTTAACTTGGTTTCCCTGTCACTAGATCTTCTATGCTACCTCTCCCTCAGGTGGCCCTTCAAGAACCTTTTCTAAATGCACAAGCAAACAAGAGGGAAATGTCAGCTTCCACGGCTGGTTGGCAAGACAACAGGCCTGAGGGAAGGAAAGAGCTTCCCAGCAGGCAGCCAGATCAACAGGGAAAAATGGGCATGGGAGCCAGAGCTGATTTGCTAGCAACAGGTGCAGAGGAGCCAGTCCAACATCCCTCACACTTTATATTCACCAAATAGTGCTCATCGAGGGCTCTTGCTGGATTAGATTTCTATAAGACCGGTGGTGTCAAGCTGATCAGAGGAATCAATAAAACAGTGATACAGCAAAGTTCATTTACAAATACGCTATGCAGTACAGCTTATTTATACCACTCAGGTTTAATTCTTATTATATTTTTCTCTTTCTCAAACATTAAAGACTCCTAAAAGTGCATCAATGATGTAGCTTCAGCTACACAGCTGTTATGACATCATGAAGACAAGATATTAAAGCAAAGACTTCAGAGCAAATTAGTGGTGTACTCATTCCCTTCCCTAGACATACAAATATTAAAGGACATATTTATACACATTTAATTTTGTATATAAAAGCATGCATGCACACAAACATGTATAAATACACAATACACAATATACATATAAACAATACACACAAAAGGAACAAGAACAATCAGTGTAAAATACTTAAATTGTTTAGAGCACATTATAAAGAACTCAGAATTGAGAAATTTAGCATTTCATATGAGATTCCAAACATTTCCCAAACTCAGTAAGATATAGACTTTTGAATATGATAAATCCATTCTTCACATTACTAAATCTGTCTGTGACTCTCAGTATATGCAATAAACACTAATGGGATAGGCTGATAGTTTGAGTGAAAGTACAGTATACTTTTATTTTCCTTAAGACTTTATTTTGTGCAATATATTTAATATATTTATAATGTTCTTTCCCTTACTCAAAATCCTTTTCTCTTTCCATCCTTTCTCTCTCTCTCTCTCTCTCTCTCTCTCTCTCTCTCTCTCTCTCTCACACACACACACACACACACACACACACACACACACACACACATACACACACATCTGCTCTGTCTCTCTGTCTCTCTGTCTCTGTCTCTTCGTCCTTGTCTCCATCCAAGTCCAAAAAGCAGACAAACCATAAAACAAAATTTTTTAGTCAAAATGAAGCAAGAATCTTCTAAAACAAACCAAAACCAAAACCAAAGGAATTAACTTTGGCCAACTACCACTGACAATGGTGCTTGCCCTATATTGTGTCCATTTTCTCCTTCCATGCTGGGATTTTTGCATAGTTTGAACCCATGCATGTCTTATCCTTGCTTTCACAGCCCACGTGAGTTCTAATGTGCCTTATTCCTCTTGTGTCTGGGAGACACAATTTTCTTGGAGTCACTCACTGTGTCTCTTTTTAAAAATCTTTCTGTTTCCACTTTTGCACAGATTCCTGTGGGGCAGTGAAAAGGAGCCTATTTTGGGTGAATGAGGCTTACTTCATCGACCCAGTAGAAAACTCTACAAGAGACAGAACAGAGAGCCATGTTCCCCCACACCCTCTGCCCTACAGATTCCTAACATTGAGAACATTTTAGTAACAACACTCCAATTAACTCTGTTCTAAAGTCTCCCAAGCTATGTATACTGTCCAGTTTCTGTGTTAATTCCCTTCTACTACATAAAGAAGATTCTCCAGTTAGGGTTGAGATAGGTGCTGACCTATGAATATATCAACAGGTCATTTTAAATAGTAGATGGTAATATATAGAGATAATTAAGAAACTAGAATAGAGGGATTAAATAAGAAGAGGTAGGAAGAAGTGTACAAGAGAGAATATGGAGAGGGGCAACCAATATTAAAAGCTTTTTGAAAATCTATGGAAACTTACTACTGTAAAACTTTTTTTTTCGGCTGGTGAGATGGCTCAGCAGGTAAGAGCACCCGACTGCTCTTCCAAAGGTGATAAGTTCAAATCCCAGCAACCACATGGTGGCTCACAACCATCCGTAACGAGATCTGGCTCCCTCTTCTGGAGTGTCTAAGGACAGCTACAGTGTACTTACATATAATAAAATAAAATAAATCTTTAAAAAAAAAAACTTTTTTTTCCTCTTTATTAGATATTTTCTTCATTTACATTTCACATGTTATCTAGAAATTTTCCCTTACCCTCCCGCGTCCCCGCCCTGCTCCCCTACCCACCCCCTCCCACATAAGACTTTTAAAATATATACACATATAAAGTGAATTTAAATGGAGTCACATATGATGGGGGAGATAATTCCCCAATTATTCAACTTGTTCAACCAAATAAAATCTCCACTGTCAGGAATGGGTTATATCATGTTTATTTATTGGTGACTGGGGTCCCATTGATAGCTCCTCAAATATCATAGGCTATGTAACAGAGAAAACTAGAGCTGTTAATTAACTAGATGTTTCACCACTAATGAATAGTGTTCATAATGCTGGCAAATACTCTGCATATTACCAGAGGAGAAAGGTTATCATTATATCACCCACTTCCAGTTCTAAAACATTAAGGTGCTGCTAAAATATAGGTACAGTAATGATACAAGTGTTATAGAAGTAACCAATCACATTTTTCCTTTTTTATTAGATATTTTCTTTACTTACATTTCAAATGTTATCCCCTTTCTTAGTTTCCCCTCCAAAAAATCCCTTCCCCCCTTCCCTCCCCCTGTTCCCCAACCCACCCACTCCCATTCCTAGTCCTGGCATTCCCCCCATTCCTAGTCCTGGCATTCCCCTATACTGGGGCATAGAGCCTACCACTCTTAAACTGGATTTGAATTGGTTCATTTCATGAGATAGAACCTATACCTGATACTGCAGGAGTGTCCAAGAACCTGAGAAGAAATAGGTCATAGGCCTAGGCAAATACCTACTACTACTACTACTGCTGCTGCTGCTGCTGCTGCTCCTGCTGCTGCTGCTCCTGCTGCTATTCTTCTAAAAGGATATATGATATATGTGTCATGTATCTCATATCGCATATTGCATATCATACATCACATGTCATATATCAGATAAATCATATATCATCTATCAATTCTGTGTGTGTCCTGTGTGTGTATTAGAAAGATATTGAGATCTTATCCTGACTCAACCCTCATCAGCAGTATGGTCTCATGCTATTCAACTTATTCAACTTATAATCTCAATTTTCCAATTTGCTTAGCTCTAAAGACAACATGTGCACACCAGTTTGTAATAAAGCAAACATATTCATATACTGTGCACATCATATTTGGAGACTTTATCAATGATAATTTCAATAACATATCACAGAGAAATCCAATATCTGGATCATATATGTCTGGGTATCTGGTGATGACCCCTCTGAGAATTATAATGTGACATCTTCCTATGTCCACACATAGAAGATATAGTAATAACTGTCATCATTCAAAGTACTAATTTGTCACGGAGCTTCACTCTTGTGACCTACTTATAATGCTCATCATAAATCCATCATAGTAGTGATAGTAATCACAACCTCTTAATTTTGGAAAGGCACAACTTTGGAGGACATCAAGACATTTATGACAATAAATAGGTCAAAAAGGAAAATGTAGAGGCCCCTTGGTACTGCAATCTTTATATGCCCCAATACAGGGGAACGCCAGGGCCAAGAAGTGGGAGTGGGTGGGCAGGGGAACAGGGCAGTGGGAGGGGGGAGGGAACTTTTGGGATAGCATTTGAAATGTAAATTAAGAAAATATCTAATAAAAAAATTGGAAAAAATAAGGAAAATATTATTATCCTTACACCCAAACTGAACTGTTAAACTTATACATACTGGCAGCAGGCATTTTACATTCTGTGGGATTTTTAACGAAAACTATGTTCAATCATGAAGAGGTATTTTTTTAACTCACATGTATTTCAGATTTACTTGAAGACTTAATCAATTAGCATCTTTGCTATATTTAGTAGACCTGTAGAAGCAATGCCTAGACTTAAAAAGTAAACTAAATTTTATAAGTAAAAGCAAAACTAATGTAAGGAAAGATAATGTAAGCAATTATATAAATATTAATATTGAAATCTTTTAACTAAAAGGAAGAATTGCAATATTATCTAAAATTATGTTAAATATACTTAAAATCATATTTGGGCATATAAATTATTTGTTCCACATGATAATTTCATTAAAATAGTTTATAATATGTAAAACACAAACTGCTAAATAAGCAGAATGAGTTTTCAGATTGCTGATTTGGGTGTGTTATATATCTTTTTCCTTGAAACTGAAAACTTTCTTCCTAGAGTTAAGAGGGCAGGACAAGGGCTCATAAACTCGAAAGAAATTTATACACCTGAGAAATTTTGTGAAATTTAAAAGAGTCTGTAGCACTCCTCTAACCCCTAGTTATAGGCAGTAACAGGTTGATGAAGAAAGTAGAGACTTGTATGAGAAGCTGCCTATAGGCTGCTGGAAAAGAATCAAGTAAAAATATCCCCATAGTGCTACATAGTCCTGTAGTCTTGCAAGCATCAATTACCCCTTACCTATACTTCTGATGCCACCCTGAGAAATCTATTGGTTCACTAGTTGGCTTTGATGAGTTTGTTTCCTACAGATTCAATGCAATCCCCATCAAAATTCCAACTCAATTCTTCATTGAGTTAGAAAGGGATATTTGCAATTTCATCTGGAATAACAAAAAAAAAAAAATCTTGAATAGCAAAAACTATTCTCAACAATAAAAGAACCTCCAGTGGAATCACTATCCCTGACCTAAAGCTGTACTAGAGAGCAATTGTGATAAAAAAAACTTCATAGTAGTGGTACAGCGACAGACAGGTAGCCCAATGGAATAGAACTGAAGACCCAGAAATGAACCCACACACCTCTGGTCACTTCATCTTTGACAAAGGAGCTAAAACCATCCAGTGGAAAGAAGACAGCATTTTCAACAAATGGTGCTGGCTCAAACAACCTTTATCAAGTAAAAGAATGCAAATTGATCCATTTTTATCTCCTTGTACAAAGTTCAAGTCTAAGTGGATCAAGGAACTCCACATAAAACCAAAGACACTAAAACATAGAGGAAAAAGTGGGGAAGAGCCTCGAAGTTATGAGCACAGGGGAAAAATTCCTGTACAAAACACCAATGACTTGTGTTGTAAGATCAAGAATCAACAAATGGTACCTCATAAAATTGCAAAGCTTCTGTAAGGCAAAGGATACTGTTAATTAGGCAAAACAGATTGGGAAAAAATCTTTACCAATCCTAAATCCTATATGGGGCTAATATTCAATATATATAAAAAAAAAAAAACTCAAGAACTTGAACTCCAGAAAACCAAATATCCCTATTAAAAATGGGGTATAGAGCTAAACAAAGAATTCTCAACTGAGAAATACCAAATGGCTGAGAGAAGCACCTGAAAACATGTTCAACATGCTTAATCATCAGGGAAATGAAAATCAAAACAACCCTGAAATTCCAGCTCACAAGAGTCAGAATGGCTAGGATCAAAAAACTCAGATGACAGCAGGTACTTGCAAGGATGTGGAGAAAGAGGAATACTCCTCCATTGCTGGTGGGATTGCAAGCTAGTACAACCACTCTGGAAATCAGTTTGGTGATTCCGCAGAAAATTGGACATAGTACTACCCAAAGTTCCAGCAATATCACTCCTGGGCATATAACCAGAAGATGCTTCAATTTTTAATAAGGATACATGCTCCATTATGTTCATAGCAGCCTCTTTGTAATGGTCTCTTATTGTCTTCTCAGCCTGTATGGAATAAAAAGACCCCATGCGGTGCCATAAAGTATGTGTAAGTATGACTTCTAACTTATTTAATATAACAAATATTCTTTTTGGTTTCACAATTTATGTTTTACCTAATCAGATAAAGATACCAGAAATGAGGTTGATATGTGGAAATGTTGCTATACAACCATGAGGATCCAAGTTTCATCCCCAGTATTCATCTAAATATAGG
This sequence comes from Mus minutoides, assembly GCA_902729485.2. Lineage (NCBI taxonomy): Eukaryota > Metazoa > Chordata > Mammalia > Rodentia > Muridae > Mus > Mus minutoides. The sequence goes on along the minus strand of LR751395.1, from coordinate 142,332 downwards.
CTGGTAATTTATCTGTAATCCCAGTGCTAGCGAGATATTGATAGGAGAATTCAGTAGCTTGGTCGCTATCAAGTCTTGCTGAATGTCCAGCTGCAAGTTCAATAAGTAAATGTGATGCAAAAAATAAAGGTGCTCTGTGTCAACACACATCTACACACATACACAAAATAAAAAATGCAAGCATAGATCATACATATACATATTTAGATCATTTAGATATGCTATATGCAGGTACATTCTCACCACATGATGATAACTGTTTCACACACCTAATTAAAATCTATGTCAACACTAATCACATCCTTTCAAGGTTCATATATCCATTTTGGTAGAATGGATCTTTGATTGTGACTGCAAATTACTATCTGTGCAGAAGTGCAATATCACAGAAGCATAAACTGTTACCCTTCAGTCAATACTAATGACATTTCCCATCATTCTAAGCAAGTATTTGTTAGCTTAATTTGTCAGATTATGTAGTACATCTGAATTTTTGGAGTAGCCAGATCCAGCTGTATTTATTATTTATGGTTAAATTCCTCAGCATCCTCATCATAAGCCATTCTACACTGCAAAGTTTATTAATAACTACTTATGCAAATTATATAGAATAGTCAAACATACAGTGACTTGTGTCACTACTTGGAAATAGGTAATTGGGAGAGAAAGAGATAGAGATAGAGATAGAGATAGAGATAGAGATAGAGATAGAGATAGAGATAGAGAGAGAGAGAGAGAGAGAGAGAGAGAGAGAGAGAACAGGATCTCACCAACTGGAACTGAATAAGTAAGCTAGACGGCCAGTGAGCCCTAGGGATGTACCTCCTGTTGCTTACCAGTATTGGAGTCATAAACATATGCCAGAACACACCGACTTTTTTTTTTTGAGTTATATTTTTAATTAAATTAAAAATAAATTCGACTCTCATACTATACATCCAAACCATAGATTCCCCTCCCTCCAGTCCTTCTCCCTCTCCTCTGTCTCCCAGCTCCACACAAATGTCATTTTCTGTCCATAAAATATCAGGCCTCCTATAGGCAAAAGCAAAACAGGACAAAGCAATACCATAAGGCAATCCAAAAAGCCCTCATATAGAGGCTGGACAAGGCAACACAATTTGAGGGAAAGAGTCTCAAGTGCACGCAGGCACCAACTTGAACTGTCTGTGTTCAATGAGCCGTGTGCATGTACTTGACAATGGTGCCTCCTCTGTCATTTGGATATAGAATTTGAACACAATATATCCCAAATATTGAAAATACACGATATTAGCTAAATTATATTATATTATTATATATGCCATAATACAATGACATAATACAATACTTACCAGCTTCACCACCATCAGTATTTTTATTGGTAGTTTTAGTTTATGTAACACTTTTACAGGTTTAACATATTTTTAAATGTTTACATCCTTTATTGAAGACTGTTTCGATTTTATTATGACTGAAAAAAATAACTTTTGGGGAGTTCAACCTCTTAACCACTCAGCCACCACAGTACTTAAATATTCTTTAATTATACTTTTTTGTTTGTTTGGAGTTTGTTTGTTTTGTTTTGTTTTGTTTTGTTTTGTTTTGTTTTGTTTTTCAGGACAGGGTTTCTCTCTGTAGCCCTGGCTGTCCTGGAACTCACTCTGTAGAACAGATTAGCCTCGAACTTAGAAATCCGCCTGCCTCTGCCTCCCAAGTGCAAGTGGTTGATTCTTTGAATAGTTCTTTTTGTTTCTACTTGTTTGATTTCTGCTCTGAGTTTGATTATTTCCGGGCGTCTACTCCTCTTGGGTGAATTTGCTTCCTTTTGTTCTAGGGTTTCTAGGTGTTCTGTCAGACTGTTAGTATATGCTCTTTCTAGTTTCTTTTTGGAGGCACTCAGGGCTATGGGTTTTCCTCTTAGGACTGCTTTCAATGTGTCCCATAAGTTTGGGTATGTTGTGGCTTCATTTTCATTAAACTCTGAAAAGTCTTTAATTTCTTTCTTTCTCTTCCTTGACCAAGGTATCATTGAGTAGAGTGTTGTTCAGTTTCCATGTGAATGTTGGCTTTCTATTATTTCTGCTGTTATTGAAGATCAGCCTTAGTCCATGGTGATCTGTTAGGATGCATGGGATAATTTCAATATTTTTGTATCTGTTAAGGCCTGTTTTGTGACTAATTATATGGTCAATTTTGGAGGAGGTACCATGAGGTGCTGAGAAGAAGGTATATCCTTTTGATTTAGGATAAAATGTTCTATAGATATCTGTTAAATCCATTTGATTCATAACTTCTGTTAGTGACCCTGTATCTCTGTTTAGTTTCTGTTTCCAGGATCTGTCCATTGGTGAGAGCGGGGTGTTGAAGTCTCCCACTATTATTGTGTGAGGTGCAATGTGTGCTTTGAGCTTTACTAAAGTTTCTTTAATGTATGTGGCTGCCCTTACATTTGGAGCATAGATATTTAGAATTGAGAGTTCATTTTGGTGGATTTTGCCTTTGATGAGTATGAAGTGCCCCTCCTTGTCTTTTTTGATAACTTTGGGTTGGAAGTCAATTTTATTCGATATTAGAATGGCTACTCCTGCTTGTTTCTTCGAGCCATTTGCTTGGAAAATTGTTTTCCAGTCTTTTACTCTGAGGTAATGTCTGTCTTTGTCTCTGAGGTGGGTTTACTATAAGCAGCAAAATGTTGGGTCTTGTTTGTGTAGCCAGTCTGTTAGTCTATGCCTTTTCATTGGGGAATTTAGTCCATTGATGTTAAGAGAAATCAAAGAAAAGTTAGTGTTATTTCCTGTCATTTTTGATGTTAAAGATGGGAGTCTGTTCTTATGGCTGTCTTCCTTTAGTTTTGTTAAAGGATTACTTTCTTATTTTTTCTAGGGTGTAGTTTCTTTCTTTGAGTTGGTGTTTTCCAGTTATTATCCTTTGAATAGCTGGATTCGTGGAAAGATATTGTGTGAATTTAGTTTTGTCTTGGAAAAATTTGGTTTCTCCATCTATGGTAATTGATAGTTTTGCTGGGTATAGTAGCCTGGGCTGGCATTTGTGTTCTCTTAGTGTCTGCATTACATCTGTCCAGGATCTTCTGGCTTTCATATTCTCTGGTGAGAAATTAAAAATTATACTTCTGATAATTTAAAATAATGCATATATACTTTGACAATACATGTTTGTGATGGTAAGTATAAGATGAAATTGAATCTGTTTCTTAAAACTCTAGTACTTCTTACCCTTTAAAAAAATGAAGTCAAAAGCAATGACGCAAAAAGTCTTGAAAGTAGCATTTATGGTATAAAATAAGTTTTACAGGCTTCTATTTTTATAAAAATAGTGATAAAAAACACAATGCTCAACAGTATGGGTATAACTCATAACCAGTATTGTCATTTTATTTCCATTTCTTTCTTTCTTTAATAGGGGACATGTGCATATACTCTACAGTGAAAATTACTAAATTAAATTTATTTGTGGAATAATATTCTACTGATAGGTATTCTATGATTATTAGATTAACATTTAGTTAGCAATTACTAACATTAATTCAAAAATATATTTATAAAATATTTCACTATTTAAATGAAATACAAATGAACAATCTTGAAGTAATATAGAAAAAGTCACTTAATATTTTCAAGGATTTGATTTTTATTTGATTTTTATGGCATTTGACATTTAATATATCTATATATACTTTTCAAATGCTCTAAATTTCTAAAGTGCCTTATGTCAAAATTATAGCATTATCTGTGGTTTTTAGAAAAAAAGTTAAGAAAATGTCTCTAATCAATGTCATCCTGAAATTAATGACTTAAAATTTTTCTGGGGCAATTGCTGTCTTGAATGTCATTATAAAACCACTCTTACCTGCCAAGGGAGAAATCAGTATTGGTGTTATTTGTGGTCATATTTCCTAAATGGAAAGAATTCACTTAAGATTTTATGCAATGAGCTATCCAGAATAGGATAGCAACAATATGCACTCTGAATTGTGTTGTCAAGAAAATTTCATGAGTGTTGCTAACCTGGGTAACATTCTTGAGACAAGATGATCCTTTGTCCTCCAAAATCATTATGTACCAGAATTCATTTTAAGAATATTTTTCTATGATCCATCTGAAAACCTCATAAGGTTCTGAGGATCAAGCCTGTAATATAATTGGGGTCATACCAATCTAAAATTTTTCTGATCATAGACCTTCAGTTAGCAAGTATGTATGAGAATGTATACTGGTGCCTTATTTTCTGACTACTATTTATGGTGGCTCAAGCTCCATGGTTGACTTCAAGGCTCTTGATTGACACAATCTGCTAATACAGGGTTAAAATAGTATTTTTCTAAATTGATGTTTTATCATGTGGGCTAGAGCCAATATATTCAATGATATATCAGGTTGTATAAAGAGAAAGATTTCTTGGGTTGTCTATTAGAATCCCATTCTCCACTTCCATTGCCCAAGTCTATCTTGTTCATGGATATCACAAAATAATATGGTGAAGGCCACTAAACTGGACAACCATGTGAAAGAAAGAGAAACATGGTTTTAAAAGACTTCAATTTTGCAATAAACCCACAGCATAGTCTGGGAAGAATTCTTCATTCGTGATATCACACTTTTGTTGAGATTAAAATGTGGGGCTTGGTTTACTGGACTGTGGTCAATAAAAGACGGTTGTTGGAAGGCTACTTAAATATTTTGTTGCAGTCACTCGTGGGCGTTCCCAAAGCCTAAGCTGCAAGAGTATTCAGAGTCATTTTCTCTTTACTCAGGAAAAAAAAATACATTGTTCCTTGTCAGGATTTGTTACATGGGCCATTTTTATTCTTTACTGAGGGGTGATATGTCTGCACCAAGACTTGGCTTTGGGCCACGGTCACAGCAGCAGTGAGAAGAGCTGGTCTCTGGGACATGACATGTCATATTTGGTGCATTTGAACAGAAGGCCTGGCTTCAGTTTACTGCTCAACTGAGTTTCCAGACACTCTCGGGGGTACACTGTTGGAAAGGCCATGGGCCAGGGCTGCAACTTCTGCAAAACACTCAAGCTCAGTTAATGATATTGCTGGAAATTCTGGGTAAAATTTTTAAAAGTAGAAGAAAAAAAATTGTGACATCTGGGGAAGTAATTTACTCCTGAATTATTGCTTGGGAATTTTTAAGTGATCAAAAACATCCAGAGGGAAATGTTAACATTGACTGCTGAATCTTGGCAAGGACCTAGTGAAGTGTAGCTCTGACCTCATGCCAAAACGAGAGCGGCACAAGAATACAGAAGGTGTGACCTTATTGCTTCGAGTCATTTGTAGTCATTGAGTAAATCAGTTGCTGATGTCACTGGACTTTGCCCTCATGGGGCATAAGCTGTGTTATATTTGCATTATTTTCAAAAATAGTCTTGACCTGGCTTAGTAATCTAGGCCAAAGCAATGCATTTTGGAGTCATTTCTTTTTCTGAATGTAGAGGGCAATCACAGGTGAAGAAGAGGTTACCATCAAAAACTGCAAGAAGATTCTGGCAGAAAACACGTCATCAGAAAAGAAAAAATGTATCGGTTATCAGAACTCTGTTTTGTTGATCCCTATTGCTTTTAAGTCACACAAGTGTAGGGTAGCAACCCACCACACACACACACACACACACACATCTGTTGGAGAAAAGAATGGTGACATTTAACAATCTACTGCTTTTCTCAACTGCAGAAGTGTTTCACTTTAGGTGTTGCAACTTTAAAATCCTTCTTTAGCACAGTTTACAGGTAGCATACTCAAATTGCTTGAGAATGTGCCTCATTGTTTTTCAGTCATGATTAAATCAGGTGACATTTCTTCTGGACAGCACAAGGTGAAGGGCCAGCATTCGCAGCAGTCACTCAAAGGGAATTCATGCAAAAATAGGGGATTTATTCATTATTTTCTCTGCTGCTATCATAAAATTTGTGACAAGAACATTCTAAAGAAGAAAACAGTTTCAGCGGGCTTGTGGACTGAAGGAATGCACCCTACCCTGGAGGGAAAATCATGGAGGCAGAGCCATAAGAAATCTAGCCACGCTGTGTCTTGTGTCAAGAAGCAGAAAGAAATGTATACTGTCATTTCATCTTCTTTGTATTGCTAGTCTGAAGCCTGTTTGTAGATGGTGCCCTCTATATTTAAATAGGTCTTTCCTTTCCAGTAAAACCTCTGTGGGGGAAGACTTACAGATATAGACAGAGGCATGCATCTTAAGTATTTCTAAATCCAAACATGTGGATCATAAAAATTAACCATTGCAGTAGAACTTTGGTATTTCAGGGGGGGTTTGTTTTAGCTTTTTGTTTGTTTTTGTTTTTGTTTTTGTAAGGTGAAGCAATAAAGAAGAGCAATGAAGAAAGGAAAGAAATAGGAGAAAACTTAAAGCAACAAAAGCATATGAAATTTATAGATGGTGAGAATTTTTCAGAGGGAAACTCATGCAGTTTAATAAATCAACACATTTTACTAAAAAACATACCATGAAATTGTTTGGGGTCATCTATCATACTCTTTCATTCTTCTTTTTGTCCCTGATAAAGTATGTTGCAGATCCCTGGAGCTTTTGCTTATATAAATTATGTCCCTTAATACTATTTTAAAAGTTGAATGTGAGAAAAGGTGTTTATTAGTTAAATATTCAAAATATTATTTGCATCTTTAAGAGACCCTTACTTTATTTTTGACTCTGGGGACAATCTTTTCGATCTCAGTAAATCTATTTTTATAACACTTTAAAGGTTAGATAATTTAGTTCATATATCTACTGTATATTCTGTGTTGAGTCTACTTTCAGACATTGAAATAGATGAAAAATAAGTACAATAAGTTGCTGAGTTAGAGAGGGCATTTTAAAGATTACTTTGGACCATTCTGGATATACTCATATAATAATATACCAGCATTTGACAAATTATAGTTTTTAAGATGTAGTTGAAAATAAAGTAGAAAAATTATTATGAATTCTGACTTCTTTTATATTCAAACTCACTCATCAATCTTGCTTTACTCCCCAGAGTTATTATTCACCTTTGTGATGTCATGTGCAGAAGACTCTGACGCCTTGTCTTCCAAATGTTGGTGCATTTCATTATATAATATTGAGCTTCACAGGTTTATTTCATGATGCTCTCATCAGAGAATACTTCATAATTTGGAATTCTATATCTAACATTGGTAGATACAAGATATCTAAATGCTCAAATTTCTACTTTAACATAGAATTTTTCATTGGAAATAAATATTACCAATTCTTCCTCTGTTTCTTTCCCATAGTAATAGGCTTACCTGTTTTTCACCATGAAAAAAACACCTGCAAAGTAGCAACATCAGATAATATATTCGTCAAAGATGTTTCTACAAGGAGGAGTCAGGAATAGCAGACAATGCATATAGCTTTTGACTCATTAACACAAGCCAGAGAATGATCAGGACACATTTTCATGCACTAAAGTTTTGCCATGTATATTTTGTTACACATAATACAACTATTGTCTTGATACTTAATATATTAATATTTATGCCACAATTTGTACATTCATAATTTTTGCTTCTTCCCCTATATGTTCTTGGTTTTGAAATATGCAAAGGTTGATAACAGTTACATGCCACTCCCTTGATTCTGACAACATCTTAAGTTGTTCTGCCTATTTTTTCCCCATATATGATGCATAGTGGAGCTAGGAGAATTGTAAGCAATATGCTATTTTTAAAGTGGGAGAATGAGGTCTCTACCTTCTTTTAATAGCTAATCTAATATTTGTGTTTTAAAATATAAATACTTTACTCCCGTTAACTTTTCCTCTGACATATGTACAAATAAAGCTACTCTACTGAATATTCAGTATTTTCATACAAAAGAGGAGCATTATATATTTCTTATTAATTTATTAATTACTTCTAACTTAGAGTTTAGTTGCATGGATTCTGCATCTACTTGACTTTTAAATAATATTTGCTAAATTTTTCATATTTCAGTTAGAAGATAAAATATTATCGAAATCTATACATATATTAATGTACCATAGATGTTCCTTCCATATATCCTGGATCAAAAAGATATATAAACATGTCCAAAATTAACCTGTAAATGCTTCTCATGAAGGCAGGACCACTAATTGATGTCATATTCATTATAAACCAACACTGAAAAAAGCAACTGATCTTTCTACAAGTTTTCTGAAGGTGCTTTGTTTGAGACAGGATCTTGCTGTATAGCCTAAGCAAGCCTCAATCTCATGATCCTCATGGTTTTTTAGAGCATGATAGAAGTTTATCATATTGAAATAACAGTATGAAAAAATAATATAATAAATCTCTAAGGTTACTTTATATCTGACAAAGCTTGAACACGGACATACACCTATGAACTCAAATTTCTCATGATTTCTTTAAACTTGGGAATACTGGGAATTCAAAAGTATTAAAATCACCATGCTGAATTGTAGAGTGACTTAATGATAAATATAGTTTGACTTTTAAATAAATCAAATCCACTAACATATATGAATAAAAGCATTATACTCACTGTTCATTATGATTTTCTTGTTCAGTTGCATATGCATAGACTGCACATGAAAATTTAACAAAAACATTTTCAAATATGAGAAAAAATTTTAGTCCTTTATTACTCAAATTTGTCCACATTTAAAACAACACTGAGTTTATTTTCCATTGATAATAAAAAAAAGAATGGAGAATCTAAACGAAAAACTTCAATTTCCAAATTTGGTTTTAAATAGTTGTAACTTGAGCAATAATTAAGTAAGTTCTAAATTTATATGTTTGAGTTATAATAAGGCAGAGTGAAGAAAATGATTTAAATATTCCAAAAATATCACAGGCTATAATTATTATAACATAAAAGACATAATGAATACGAGATTAGTAAATATGATATGCTGACATGCTCATCAACTTCCAAATTTAGTGAACCCTGGTCTCAAGCAGGAAGATGAAAGCCACAGATGGTATTAAATTATAGAAGAAAATTGTACCCAAGAAGAAAACCAATATTTTTATTCCAAGGTGCCATGCAGTGAAATTTCTAACATCCCTGTGAATTTAGGGGGAAATTCAAACTTAGGCTAGATCTGTACATATCTCCCATGGATAATCTGAAGATGCTAAAACCTTGTAAGAAAATGCCACATTCAACATTATACTGAATAATAAAATTAATGGTAGCCACTGATTTGATGAACTTGAACTGTTTCAAATAAGGATGCACAACTCAGAAGGCTAGTATGACAGGCAGTATTCCCCAAAATTGAGTGCAATGAGATTGTACACTGTGTTTATTCCACCCAAAGAGTCCAATCTTGATGACGTGCTGTGGTGTGTTTCTTCTGAATCATACATATCTGTGAACAGTGACAGTAGCATCATAAAATATAATTAATTCACGAAAGGTAAACACCGTCCTCTCATTTCTCTTAGGCTTCTCTGAGTCTACCTCTAAGTGGAGGTACCAAAAGCCTCAACTGAGAACACCCACAGTGCACAGCCAGCATCAACACATGGACATAGGTTTCAAAGAAGAATACTTACTGGATCTTTGGAATTAAAATGTTGCATATGATCAAAATATGTATGGGCAAAGGTAAACTTGTCCTGCCTTGGACTATATTGAGTTCTAAGTCATTAAACTATACCAGAATGCAATGGTAATGATTTTATGTAACTGAACTTGTAGTGCTTTGTAAGACAAAGCGCTGTCATAAAGGGTGATTGTAAGAGAGAACATATTTAACAGATCCAAGATTAGGGAGTTACTGATTTTCAGAAGTATAATTAGTCTTTATGTATTTGGACCTCATGCCTAGAAGCCATGCCAGGGTATTGAGAAATGAAGTAATATATTGTGGAATTTTATTCAATAATAGACTAAGGGAGCCTCTTCAACTAACTGGGATAACAGATTACTATAGATTTCTTGTTCCAAATGTATAACAACATAGATTAGCTGGAAGTCAGAAGATCTGTAGATGAATTATTGAAACTATTGAATGAGCAGTTCATTATCCCAAGTGTATAAGAAAATGGAATCATGTTTTTCAAGAGGATTTTTTTAGTTTTGTGTCGCTATTTCTAGATTATCATAAACTTACTCAAATAAATTTAGAGAATGTTCAAATCATTCATGTATAAATGTGTATGTTTGTCAAATAAGTTTGTTAAATATAAGCATTCTAGATGTATTATCTCTTGACCCTTTACAAATTTTCAAATTTTAACCAAAATATAATGCTGGATTTTAGTTCTCTGAGAAAAATGGAAGAAAAAAAGTGGTAGATATTTAGCATTCAATCTAAAAATGAAAGGAAAATATGGGCAAAGTCAAAAGTTCATCACATATCTTCATTCTTCTTCATTCCTATTGAAACATACACTAAGATTAAGGGCTCTTAATATTACAACATTAATAGTTTTTGAACTATGGATCTATTTGGAAATCTAATGTAGGACTAAATTTTAAACATACAAAGCAATATACATGGGTTTCAAAGAAAAATGTTTTAATCAAAATACAGTATATATATATATATACATATATATTATCTCAAATTAAGTGCACACTTTGTTGTTTATATCTCTGAATTTTTAATATGACATAAACTATCTGATTTCTGTTGATTTCAAAGTCACTTAGAATTGCTATGATATTTTAGTTGTTTTTCATACTTTGTGTAGTTGCATATTCATTAATACACATATGTGTGTTCAGGTACTAACATATATGTGCAAGAGCAAAGAACAGATTTAAATATTGGTTCTCTTCCTTAATTGATTTCCAACTTAATGTTTCTGAACAGTGTTTCCCACTGGGTCTGGACCTTACAGATTTGGGTAGGCATGGTGGACTAGCATGCCCAACAATGTTTTGATTCTCCAGTGCACCAATGTTGGGATTCAAAATGCAAGCCTGGAAGTTATATGGGTGCTAGAGATTCAAGTCAGGTCCTCAAGACCAATGAGTCATATCCCCAACCCCCTGTTTCCTACTTAAGATTAAGAGAAATGCTAAATTTCAACTAGGAGACACTTAAATAATGATTTTATTGATTAAATTTCTTATTCAAATTTATGAACCTCAAAAATACATTTTAAGTCTCTTAGGGTTCAGTAGATCCCACATCAAATTCCTGTGAGTGACAAGTAGACTGCAGTTTTAACTAAAAGTATATTGCTTCAAGACTCATAGTAATACCAAAATGTGATAAAGCTTGAGCCACATTTTAAGAAACATAACAATGGAAACAATATAGATAACAAAAATCCCACTAATTATCTACTATAATTAAACTGGTCTCTATAGTAGACAGACTTTATCTAAGGATATGGAGTGTTACATGTTTTAAAATTTAAAGGGAATGGTGGAAGTTTATTATTTTAATGTTATATTGCTTTTGTATTCAATTCCATAAAGGAAGCCCTTTTTTAAATTAAATAAATAAGCTCATCAAGTAAAGTAAAGCCGATTGTGTTTAAGCCCATGATTTTTTTTTTTTCTGATTGCCATTCAAATGAAATTCCTTTTAGGTTTATTATCTGTTTAGGTGAGCCAATTTTGGAGTTTTCTTATACATGCAATGCCAGGGTTTCTCTTGTGCAAAATGTATAGTTTCAACTAAATGATTGTGTATGTGGGCTGCAGTACATAGAGAATTACCTTTGAAGTTTAGTATTAGTTGAAAAATCTCCATTGAAAAAGTTATTCTGTAAAATATTTCTTTAAAAAACAAAAGACCATTTCATTTCAGAGTTGTAATGGGAATCAAGGAAATTAACTGTGCTATGTTAATGTTATCTTATGTTTCCATAAAGCACATCGACAGTGCTTAGCAGTGTGAGCTCATGCATAGACTATGCTTAAGTTAGGAATGTCTCTTCTATATGCATGGCATCCCAAATTACACAGCACAAAGAACTTTATGCAATCTACTTGCATTTTATGTATGCTCCTAATATTCCTTTGTATTCATTTTAAGATAATAATTTACTTATATTTTTTTCCTTTCTCCCTGTCTTCCTCCAAGTTATAGACTCTTTTTTCGGTAATTGTTATTGCATAAATGCATGTATTTGTGTGCGTGCGCGTGTGTGTGTGTGTGTGTGTGTGTGTGTGTGTGTGTACCTAAATATAACCTTTTTAAGTCACTAGAACGTTAATTGTATGTATACTTTTTTGTTTTATTTTCCAGGCTCACTATGACACTGGAAAACCAATATTTTAATATTTCTTAATAGTCTGTCATTAAAATGAGGAAGAATATATATATATATATATATATATATATATATATATATATATATATATATATAATTTATGAAAGTGGTATATAGAAGTTACAGGGATGGGATCAAATCATGAAAAACTTTCAGTGCTATATTATTAAACATGATTAACAAATATTTAAAATATGACTAGACTCCCTTAATGATATGGAAGTTTCTGAGTATGTCAGGTGGTACAGAAAAATGTGGTGTTTTGCTGACGCAGATTCATGTGGTGAGGCTGCCTCACATGGGGTCGTGCTGAGGCAAGGCCTGAGGGAGGACACCTGATGTTGGAGGAAGTAAAATAGGACTCAATGAGAGTGAAGGCATACTTCTAAACTAGAAGGCATGCTTTTAAAGTAGAAGGACCTACTTCTAAACAGATCCACATCTCCTTCTCATATTTACCATCTTTTCTCCCCTACCTTTGAATGGTGGGATAGAAGGGGTTAGAAGGGTCTGAGAACCTTATAAAAAAATCTGACCCTACATCTTAAGAAGTGTAGAGCAGTCTAATAATGGGATCAAATTCTTAGAATGGGTGAGTGCTTCACAATGTATGTCTTAGCCAAGTTAAACATGAGGAATTAGAAGGCATACATATATCTAGATTACCTACACAACAAGCAGCTTGTCAAAGCTCTGACAAAAAGGTGAAGAGCCCTATAATTCCCACACCACCCTCTATGTAGAACTCATCTTCTTTTTTGGAAACCCAAAGTCTGTGGATCTATTGAAGCAGAAAACAAGTTGTTTTATTTTTCATACATTGAAAACAATTTGTTAACAGCTAAAGTTTGTCATGATCAGATCTCGAGCTCCCCAAAGACCACCCAAGACCACAAGACTCCAGCACATATGGGGAAAGCAGTCTTTTTTCAAGCTCAAGCTCAGACCTCCAGACTTCTCCAATGCAATGGATGGGCGTGAGAGGCCCCAACCTGGTAAAGCTGTGCACTTTTCTGTGGTGATGGATTTTCCAACTTCTCAGTTACATGATTGGTTGACATTTAAAGGTCATAAGATTGGCACAATTCTATTAGCTAGTAATGATTTCGACCGGCTATTAACAATGGGGGCCAGCTTGAGCAATCTTATCTGGAATGTTAGATGCTATCCTTCTTGATATTGATTAGTTGTTGCTAGAGTGGAGTGGCTGGTGCTATAGGGGTGACTAAAGGTTTAGTTGGTCCTGAAAAAAGAAATGTTTTTTACAGTAACTGAATTCAAACTAGGAGTAAGCTAAACATATGATGGAGTACAAGCACAAAATGGAGTATATTAGGCTAAAGCTAGAATAGTAAAGCTGTGCACTTCAAGTTAATTAGAAACAAATAACCAGTAGGTGTGTTCTTATAACCCTGAGATTCCATCTCACACCAGTCAGGATGGCTAAGATAAAAAATTCAGGTGTGAGCAGATGCTGGCGAAGATGTGGAGAAGGAAGGACACTCCTCCATTGTTGTTGGGATTGCAAGCTGGCATAACCCCTCTGGAAATCAGTCTGGAGGTTCCTCAGAAAACTAGATATAGTACTATCGGGAGATCCAGCAATTCCTCTCCTGGGCATATACCCAGAAGATGTTCCAACTTGTAATAAGGACACATGCTCCACTATGTTCATAGCAGCCCTATTTATAGTAGCAAGAAAGTGGAAAGAACCCAGATGTCCCTCAACAGAGGGACTGATACAGAAAATGTGGTACATTTACACAATGGAGTACTAGTCAGCAATTAAAAACAATGGATTTATGAAATTCTTATGCAAATGGATGCATCTGGATGATATCATCCTGAGTGAGGTAACCCAATCACAAAAGAACACATATGATATGCACTCGATAAGTGGATATTAGCCCAGAAAATTAAAATAAATCAGTCTTTATAGTGTAGCTTGTACAGATCATATCTAGGTGAGGTTGCATAGCATCTTCTGGCATTATAAAATACTTCAAGATCAGTGCCATCAAATTATGTTTCATATACACTCACTTGTGTACCCTGACGGTCATTTTTCCAAAATTCTTTAGTGAATCATTATTTTCTCTCTGAGCTGTTGTATAGATGGGTAAAGATTTTTCCACTAATGGTATCATATGCACACTCAAAATATTTCACATTTAGAGCATCTCTCATTTTCAAATTATGATTGTTCAGTCTATAATATTTCATGAGATGCATGTAAAAGAATATATAAAATGTTACAAATACTACTTGGTTTTTAAAATAACTCTGCAAATATAATTATGGGTATGATTGCAATCATTATTTCAAGTGCTATTTCCACTAGTTTACATACCCTAGAAACATAAAATGTCTTCCATTGTCCCATTTGAAACAATACAATCATTCTAGCCATGCTCTTCTGTCTTGTAGATGATCCTCATCAATGGTCAACTGACTATTGTTTAGGATTGAGAATATTACTGATAATTATACCACCACACAGTATGCACAGAAGCATTTTCTTTCTTATCAATGGGTCAACCAATATATAATCAAGCACAAAAAGTTGGGAGTGAAGCCAGGCGTGGTGGCGCATGCCTTTAATCCCAGCACTCGGGAGGCAGAGGCAGGCGGATTTCTGAGTTCGAGGCCAGCCTGGTCTACAAAGTGAATTCCAGGACAGCCAGGGCTATACAGAGAAAGCCTGTCTCGAAAAACAAAACAAAACAAAACAAAACAAAACAAAACAAAAAAAAAAAAAGTTGGGAGTGAAAAGTAATGTGGTAAAAAGGGAAGAATTTGAGCAAAGGTATTGGGCATTTGATTTGATTAAAACAATATATTTCCATTCATTCTGGAGACCCTTTGGTTAAATTAGGGAAAGGCTGGAAGAAGCCGAGAAGGGGGATGACTCCATAGGAAGACGAGAAGTCTCAATTGACCTGAACCCCTTAGATCTCTGAGACTCTGAGCCTTCAACTAGGCCCCATACATGAGCTGGTCTGAGGACTCCTACACATATACAGCAGAAGACTGCCTGGTTTGGCCTCAGTGGAAGAAGATGTCCCTAATCCTTGAGAGATTTGAGGCTGGAGGGAGTGGGGAGGCATGGCAGGTAGGTTGGATGTGGGAGTGGAGACATCCTTTTGGGGGGTGGGAGGAGAAGGAAAGGAATGAAGAACTATGAGAGAGTGAACAAGGAGGCATATAACTACAGGACTATAAAAAATAAAAGTAATTTAAAAAGTTATATTTAAAAACCTACAATATATGCATTCATAAAATTCTCAAACTATAAACATAATTTTAAAATATATTTCTAGGACTTTAAGTCATTTGGATGGTATTATCATTTACACTTCAGTTGCATGAATTAGAATTACTTTTGAGCTTGATATTGGAGTTGAGTAGTCTTTGGTAAACAAATACATAAGAGCTTTCAAATTACTACATACATTCCTATGAATTCAATCTGAAAGAAAAGAAAAATCAAATATATGAATCAAGTGTTAATCGTATCATAACTTGTTTGGTAAGTTACATCCATGTCCTTCATTTGGAGATTAAATGAACATTTAAGTTTGTGTAACATTCAATTTTTTAGCAAACACCTAATAATCATTGCAAATTAATAAAACTTTTAATAAAACAATTAATTTTAATATAAATTAGATTAAAACATATATTATATATGTGTATCTAATACATACTACAGATATTTAACATGTTTTAGTATATATAACCTTGTATGATGTTCACTTAATATTTCAAAGAATGATGAGAACCATTGGACTTACATAGTATTTTGGGTGAAATTTGACCTGTTCATGTGTACTCTGAGCTCCTGCAATTTCAATAAAGACATCTGATGTGTTTACAACAAACCATATTCAATATTGTGATCAAAATGACATGTACAACTTGATTTCTTCCGGCTTAAGATAGACACAATAAGTTATTAACTGGTAATTACAGTGTATTTGCAATACATGATTAGCTAAATAATTAAGTAGCCAAATGTGATCTATTAGAGAAATTCATTATCTTAAATATATTGCACAAAACTACAAATATATTTTTTTAAATTTTTTTTCTCTTTATTAGATATTTTCTTCATTTACATTTCAAATGTTATCCAGAAATTTCCCCTTACCCTCCTGCATCCCCGCCCTGCTCCCCTACCCACCCCCTCCCACATAATGTGTTTTATAAAAAAGAAAAAGAGGATCAGGTAGATGTTTGGTAGAAGCATGGTATGGTGTAGGGGTGGCAGGGAGACAGGGTGTCTCTGTGGTCCCACACTGATGAATCCTTTCCCCCTGAGGTATAAACTACAGAAAGGGTATAGTATAGAATGGAATTTATTTAGGATATGGGGAGGGTAGCCGAGGGGGTTAGTAGAGACAGAGAAAGGGTTGAGGGGAGGCTGACCATCAACATGTGGAGAAAGCACAGGAAGGGAATGGGGAGAAGGGATAGAGAGGGAAGAACAGAAGAAACCAAGAGGGTGAGGAGGGTCAAGCAGCCCCTTTTATAGTGAGTCAGGCATACCTGACTGTTGCTAAGTAACTGTGGGTGGAGCCTAGAAGAAATGCTAACATGGACTGTCATTTTTCTAGGCTATGTTGTTGACAGGTGGTTCTTTACTTGTTCTTTCTTCAAACTGGTATATCTCACTTTCCCCCTAGACTACATAGATGAAAGGACTCATTCATTTTTTATAAACACTGCAAGTTTTTGGAATTAGGTCCTAAGACTTTTTAAAATTCGATTCTTTTACTGTGTGGCTGAGGCTGTGCTAACAGGTTTAATTTTTGTATGCTCTAGTTAATTTCCTACGTGGCACAGGTTACAATACAACTCATTTGTTCCACCCGAAGCTGAACGAAAGACAATATCCATCATGATGGAAGTAATATCTGCTTCTGAATTGCAGCCTGAAGCTTCAGTTTTATTGACAATTAGGTATTAGCATTGTTGTCACATAGGTACAGGATATTTGGTTGGCTTAATTCCGTCAATAACTCAATAAACATTTACTGAGGATCTCAAAAGCCTGGCACTCTTTCAGTTATTGGCATTATAAATAACTGTTTTATTTGTCATATTTCATAGAGAGAACATTTGAAAGTGATTTTCATATGGCACACTTCTTTTTAGTGGCATATTATTGCATTACCACAAAATCAGACCTCAGAAGGCCATAAAGTAATGAGCCAATTGTTCTCCTGCTTTTGACATGCTTGATAGAATTTTCACTCAACCATTTGCATTTTTAGATGAAAGGGGAAATAAAGACAAGGCAGTTTATCCATAACATTTAAGGTCTGCATTGTAACATAGGAACTCAGGGAAGAAAGATCGAACTGCTGAATGAGTCAAATAGTTAAAACAGATAATCTGGTGTTGTGCATATGAACATTTGAGGTTTGAGGTTTGTAAGATCACATGAGACACAAATGTGTGTGTCTGTGTGTGTGTGTACATTGGAGGCAGAGAGACTGCATTTATGAATTCAGTGGACATTACACTTTCCCTATGAGCCAACACAATGGCTGGCTGATGATTGCTAATATCAAAGGACTAGAATGCAGTTGTTCTTTGTGTTCTTTAGTAATAGTAGAAAAGTGTCCATGCCCGTAACTACATACAGATATACATATATAAATGTACATACTAATAAACAGATATGTGCGCATATTTAAAATAAAAATATATCTAATGTGAATTAATAAAACATTTTTAATAATTTCATATGGTCTATAAAAGTAGTAACTGAGTCTAAAGCATATGAATGCATGAGTGTTTATAGATATGCACACCCACCCCCCACACACACCCAAACACACCCAAACACACACACACACACACACACACACACAGAGGGTTTACACACACACACACACACACACACACACACAGGGTTTACACACACACACACACACACACACACACACACACACACACAGGGTTTACATATTGCGGATGGGCCTGGTGCTATTTTTGTGAACCAATTCCCTAATTAATAAAGGAGCCAATCACTGGGCGAGTAGGAGGGACTTCCAGGTTGAACAGAGGAAGAGAGGAAGCAGGAGAGAGTTAGGTCCTTTTGGACTGGTTAGTGTGAGGACAAGGTATAATTACAAGTAACTCCTCCTTTCATTGGTGGATCCATCAGGATTCACCATGCCACCAGAGGATTTAGATTTAATAAGACTTAAAATTTAAGATTTCAGTTGTTGCTGCCCAGCGATTTTGTTACTGTTGTTTCTGAACTAAGTTTGTGTTGCATTTTCCTTCATGCAGCAGCTGACTCATCAAGGTTTAAAAGAGAAAGGTACAGCAGCAAAGAGTAGGTTTGCCAGATGTGCACCACAAAGGTCATGGGGGTTTTGAAGCATGGAGCTGATATGGTAGCAACCCACCAAAAGGAATTTAGCAAGCTGGGTGGAGAGATTTTGGAATTCTGAAGTCAGAGCATCCATGAGATAAAAAACAGGTTGGCCATTGCTGCTGGGGAAGAGAGTAGCATGGTGACGTGCAGGAACTTGGTGTCTCTATTTTTTTTTTTAATATTTGCATATGTATATGTAGTCTCATTCATTGGACTCATGGAGGTACCAACCTTACAGCATGATCCAGTCTTTTACTTTATGTGGCACAGCATTTATTTTCATATTTAGCACAAATTAACTTTGATATTATTCAAGAAAGAAAATAAAGCCATACATGTTTATACATGCATATGACTTTATTCCACATATTTTGATCCTGTTTTAACTTAATCTAAGAATGCACAACCCACAAATAGAGATACTAGGAAAATGAATCTTTCCATTGAATATTCTTCCCCTTCTAAAAACCTATGCAATTCTTAATTCAATGCACTCAATTAGTTCTATAGGTTTCCTGTAACACAATTTGAGTTTGTGCTGTTTTCCAATCTCTCCTGCATCTGTGATACCTACATACCAATTGGTTACTTGTGGAGAGATAACTTTTAATACATCCTTAATTTAATTCTTGATTTGCTTGACCTAACACTGATCACATAAAGATAAAATGCCAGTTATTGGTGTAATGCTAGTTAACATGAATGTTAAGATTCTTCTTCCATTTATTTCCTGTTTAACTGTGGCTGGGCTGATTGTTTCATTCCCTAGGTTATATGCCATTACCATGAGTATGAACTGTACACTGGATAGAATCTTAAGTAACCTAGAAGTCTAGTGGCATGCCTGTGGTAGTGTGGGGGTTGATTAAGTTATCTGGGATTTCAAGACCCATTTTGGGTGGCTTCATTCCCTTGCTAGGATCTTAAACTGTGTATGCTATAAAAGGAAGCTCACATGCATTTATTTATTCTCTAATCCATAATTATGGACATGATATAATGTGCTACCTCAAGCCATAATAGACTGTATCCTTGAAATGTGAGCCAAAATAATAATTATTTTCCCTTGAGCAATTTTATCTTAGAAAAGAAAAAAGAAAGAAAGAAAGAAACATAGACATAACTTACTGAATTTTAACTTCTTAGATAAAGTATGATTTATTTGGGGGTAATAATTATTTTTGTAGTTCATATTCTTGTTACAGTTATTAAAGAATAATATTTTTGTCTATATCTATCCTGACCATGTATCACTTTCCTTGGACATAGTGAAACTCTATGGTCCTCATCAGTAAATATCCTCTGGGTAATGTGGTCTTCAGGTATGTATGTTTTTTGTTTTTGTTTTTTTTTTTTTTTTGCTGTTGTTTTGTTTTGTTTTGTTATTTACCTTTAACAGAGAAGATCTTTTGCTTTGTCAGGATACATATGGATAACTCATCTTTTTTTTTTTTTTTCTTAAGTGATAAAGTAGGAAAATTATACAGTAATGTTAAAATGCTCTACCTAGCTATATTTAAATTTTATTTTTGGTATTATATTTTAATTATAGATTTCTCTTTTCTCCCTTAAACACTCCTATATAATCCTTCTAGTCTCTTTCATATTCACAGCCTCTATTTTCATCAGTTGTGGCTGCATGCATATATATATTTGTGCATATATATTCCCAAATATAACTTGTTGAGTCCATACCATGTTACTTGTATGTGTGTTTTCAGGGAAAACCATTTGTCCCCAGGAAAACAAATGGTGTGATTTTTCCTGGGTATATATGTGTGTGTATATATTACTTTTTATTTTTTAAAACCCAGTTGTTTTCACCTACCGGTCTTTCCTCCCACAGTTCCTTATCCCATTACTACTACCCCTGTCTCCCAGAGGATGTTTTCTCTACTTCCTGGGACCTCAGGTCTCTAAGTGATATATGCATCTTCTCCAACTGAGGCAAGACCAGGTAGTCTCCTGCTGTATATGTGTCAGGGGGAGGGGCCTTGGATCAACTCATATAAGCTGCCTGGTTGGTGACTTGGTGTCTGAGACATCTCAGGAGTTTGGGTTAGTTGAGACTACAGGTCTTTCTATGAGGTTGCCCTCCTCCTTCGCTTCTTCCAACCTTTCCCTAATTCAAACACTGCTAGGTGCACTGTGGGTCACAAGAATGAATAGAAATATGCAATTTCGAGATGTGGGAGGTGGAATGTCTCTCTAGAAAGTACCACAGATTTGGGAGGTTAGAGACTCTCAGTTACTCACAGGGAAGGACTTTAGATAAAATGCCCAACAGTGGAGAGGAGAAACTCGTATAGTCCACCTCCAGTAGAAAGACAGGACATCAAGTGGAAAGATGGAGTTGCCATCCTAAAGTAAAAAAAAAAAAAATCTGACCCAGAATTGTTCCTGTTTAAGAGAATTACAGGGACAAAAGTGGAGAAAAGACTGAAGGAAAGGCCGTCCAGTGACTGGCCCAAATTGGGTTCCATCTCAAGGGGAGTCTCCAAGACTGGATACTATTACTGTTGCTATGGTGTGCTTATAGACAGGAGCCTAGCATGGTTGCCCTCTGATAAGCCAAACAAGCAGCTGACTGAGACAGATGCACATACTTATACCCAACCAATAGTCTGAAGTTGGGGATCCCTTTATGGAAAGACTGGAAGAAGCTGAAGAGGAGGGTGACCCCATAGGAAGACCAGCAGTCTCAACTAACCTGGACCCCTGAGATCTCGCAGACACTGACCCACCAACCACACAGCATGCATAATCTGGTCCAAGCCCTCTGATACATATACAGCAGAGGACTGTCTGATCTGGCCTCAGTTGGAGAAGATGGCCTCAGAGACTTGAGGCCCTAGGTACTGGGGAGGCCTGGGGGCAGGGAATCCTCTTAAAGACAGGGGGAGGAGGAATAGGATGTGGAACTGTGGGAGGGGGTACCAGCATGAGGGCAACAGCTGGATTGTAAAAAAGAAAAAGTAATAATAATAATAACAGTAAATATCACATTTTAGCACTATGAAAAATATACATAGTGATCCTCATTTATCAATGGAAATATAAGAATCTTCTCTTAATGAGATAAACAAATTAATAAATGATAATGTAATATTTTAACATCCCTATCAACAAATTATTTGTGTTTGCAAAAGATTTGAAAATTATATAAAAAATGTATGAATAAATTTTGAGTCTTTTCAGTTAATTTGTGGTGGGAATAGTACCTATTCATTACTACTCTAGCAGAATCCAAATAAAAATTTCCACCATTGATAATTGACACAAATTCTAGGATGATATAACCACAATTTCTGATAATCACCATTTTGCAAAGCCTTGTATTATGTCAACCATTCGTTACAATAAGAAAGTTTGCCCTATTTTATAAATGATGAGATTATTTCAAATTACAATGACATGTTCTATCTGGGAGTCAAGATATAATAAGGTGTCTACCAGGATTAGCATAATAGTTATCCTGAGGTTATAAGTATAAATTTCAGTGTAATAGAAGATTTTCATATAAGTCTTCAAATTGTGTTATGATTAAAGATTAATAATTTTAAAAGATTAATTTCCTTTCCACTTCTATGAAATCTATCAAAATCACATGCATTTATTATCTTTCTTTAAGAATTGTATCTTGTATCACTAAGAAATATCTCTAACTCAAGATAAATGCTGTATACTTTATAAACTGTCTTTTATGTATCAAAACTGTCTATTTTCTGGACAGTTTGTAAAAGCTTCCTCATCTACTATATCATTCTGCAGTCTGAAGGACACTAGTGAGCAAGTTAAAAGGGGCTTAAAACAGCAGGATGCTTCAATTAATACAACAAGATAAATATTCAAGTAGTTTTAAAGGTTCATTTTTAACATATTATTTAGATAAATATCATGTCATGTAATGAGATATCTTCATAATCATCCAAAATACCTTTCAGAATAAATATAGGTACATACATTTTACATGTAGATATATTTATTTGATATATCTTCCCAATGAAACAATTACTTTTCTGGATTTAATGCCCTTTCTCCTAGCTGATAGAACTGTGTAATGGTCGCCATTCTGCTATTAAAGTATTCTAATTAAATCAGTCACTGTGGTCCCATCTGTTATGTACTGATCTCAAGCCGAGAAGCTGCTGGAATCTCTCCAGGGCAGTCAATGTACTTAGTTCCTTTCAAGGCTCATTGGATGTCACACGCAGGAGGACCTTGTTCTTGGTTTGAAATTATAACTAAGACTGTGGGTATACAATAAGCCTCAGTAAATGCTATGGAGATTAATTCATCTCTTTTCTAAAGCTCTCAGTGCTTGCGGAGTATAAAAAGCATCAGGCCATGTTAATACTAAGCAATCTACAGACAGGAAGACAGTAACTGATTCTAAGTATACAGATAAAGGTATCAGAAGGCCAAGTCTACAGGAACACTCAGGTAAAGTTAAGTTTAGACCAGGAGCCCACAGCTCAGTTCCAAAGAGAGTTTTATATGTATAGAAGGTCTATTTCATCAAAGATCACAGGGCCTGCCCTTATCACTTTCAGCTACTTCACTGGTTTTTAACATTTTAAATTTCTTAGAAATTACCAATCATTTGGCAGTAGGGTAATCCATAGAACTTCATGTATATAATCTTCTTGTTAAAAGATGATAATAACAATAGTCTTGACATGCTAATTAGGAGAGTTTGGCTGAAGAATATAGCAATCCATTTCCATAATTGATAGGTGAGAAAGTGGCATTTTTCAGCTCTACTTGATTCATGAAATGCCAGATGTCTTTTTCAAAGAAGCAAGTCTCAATTTCATTAGTGTGGTTCAATAATTAAGCGGGTTGGCCTATCTGACATCAATGTATTCCTCGAAGCACATCTATACACATTGTCTGTGAGGATACTTTGTCAGAAAGGATTGAGTATTCAGTCTATATCAATATCCTTTAAGGACATGAAGCAGGACATACATAATATCAAAAACACATCATTTACCTGAGCCATGTAAGCCAAACACACATATGTAAAATATACCACATAGAAGAGACTCTGAGGTTGAAGGAATAAGATATAGAATAAGCACTTTGGGTGTCCATCACTGACTATTGTGGATTTGTAGGAATGAATGCTAGGGGAAATTACATAGTCATAATCTATCTGTATTAGCAATACATTTTTTTTAATGATCACAAATAGGACTTTTTATTTGTCACTATTAAAAATCTGGATTTTACACCGATTCTTGGACTAATGGTTCATATCCATCTGCTCGCTCAACCTTAGCACCTGTATCATCTCCAGTTGCCTTGCCAGAACTGCCGCCTTCCCTATGCAGCTCCATGAGCTTACCCAATTCAAACTTGGGTTTCTTCAGCATTTTTACTTTTCTAACGAAGACATCATGAAGAGGATAAATGGACTGGCAAGCCTTTTCTATGCCTTCCCCAATGCTATCTGGAATCAGTTTATTAACTACTTCCTTCAAGTCATTGGTCTGTACCTCTCGGGTCATGATTTCCATCATCTTCTTCAGGATCTGGTCGAATTGCTGATGCTGCGCATAGGATGTCTTTCTTATCTGGTTGTTGCGTTTTTTTAGTGAAGCCAACACAGAAAAGTCGGAGCAAATACCCATCGGTTGTCTTGACATCAACATGAGCTTCAATCATGGTCTGCCACTTCTTGACCATGGAGCACATCTTGTCCCGGGTAAGATCCATACTGGAAGTTAGTCAGACAGTTTTTGCCCTGAACGTCCTCAGTGATTAGCTTGAATTTTCTAAACACAACTTCATTATTCTGTAGATCTGCAAGGCTCACTTCAAACACATGACCCTTGAGGCCATCAGAGGCAATTTTGGTTCCTTGAGTCCTCCTGACTAGCGTCTTCACGATGTTCCTAATATTGAACATGGCTGGTGCCTTCACATCGTACCAGTCTTTCTTAGAAAATGGATTGACCAATTTCTTCTTAGCTCCCTTCTTGCCACCTTTCGTCAGGCGCTTGTTCTTGCCGACTGCCATGGTGCCGATCGGAGAGCCAAAAGGGAGCAATACATTTTTGTCTTCCAATTTGTTTTGTGCTATGTGAAGACACAAGACAGATATATGCACATAGTATCTTCACAGTAGATCTTTAGATGGCAATTGTAAGATTCATTCAGAATGACTGGTGAACATTAACACAACTACCAGACAACAGAAAGACAACAATATAAACATTGCTGAAATTTTCTATAGGAATGTTAAAAATCTCAGTGTATTGTGATATAATCTGAAAATACAAAGACAAAAGTAGAACATGTTGAAACTACCTTGCCTTACATTTTAATAACATACTGTTCATGAGTCCTGAAGAAAAGTATCTCCCTGTTGGGAGATCTAAACCCAAACAAGTCAGACACCAAATCTAAGGGAAGACAGTTAAGATTTTTTTTCATCCATCTATAAAACATTGCCACCATTGAGCTTACCAACATATAAAAATGAAATAAATTATCATCTTCACTTTTATGGAAGTTGCATAGATATCGGGCTGCCATTACTAAAAGTAGATGAAAAGTTCAATTGGGAAACTCTTGGGTAAAACACAGAAAAGTAGACTGTCTACCAACGCATTGTACAAGGAATTCTCATTCCTATTACGTTATCCTAGAATTGCAATGAGAATTACTAAGATAATATTGCATATGAGAAATCTTTTCATGATTATAACCTAATTCTAGATTTATATGAACTGTGTTGTTTAAAATATGTTTGATATACCTGTTTGTGTGTGTATGTGTAACTGCATATCTGTGTATATGTTTTAATGTGAGGAACAAGTAGAAAATCTACAGATGATTTTGCACATTCCTGGTGATTTATCTTGTTGAGAGAAACCTAAAGATTTGCATTTGCCAACAAGACCAAAACATGTTCCTAATATAATTACAATGATAAACACATAGCCTTAAAATTTTAGTAAGGAATAGGTTTGCTTAATTTACTTATAAAGTCAAGGCATTAATTTTTATTTGCAGGAGTATTCAATATTAGAAGCATTTTTCCAAAGAAATGCAATAGTAACAGAATTGTACCTTCTCTTAACAACCAAACATGAAATTGTATTTGAATGTTAAAAATTACTTATGTCTTTAGGAACTTACAGGAACAGTAAAGTACTTTAACCTAACAAGAAAGTACAAGGTCTATATGCAGAAAATAATTCAGGCAAATAATCACTAATTATAGGTATTACTACTTTTATTATTGTTGGGACCAAATTTCAAAGAACTCTAAGGACCATTATACAAAAAAAATATATAAGACATGTCTTGTACTCATGTTATAAATTTTTTGTATTAACATCTATGTTTATATTACAAATACTAGTGAAACAAAATAAAATCAGCCAATTTCCCAATTTTCAAGTAAAATGAAAGACAATAAAGAATATTTAATATTTTCTGGAGAATAGATTTTTAAAATATATGGAGTTAAATTTGACCCAGATACAGAGAAACCAATGGGCAAATTTTGTCAGAATGACATGATACAGAAGTAAGATCATCAGATCAAATAAAGGATGATGGACTTGGTCACATGAGATATAGTCCATAAAAATTATATCCATAATTAAGGTTAACAAAATAAATAAACCCAACCCCCCCAAAAAATCCCACACAGAATATACATATACATTTGATTAGCTTCAAGTTTAGTTCTATATAAAAAATATAATATCCCATGAAAACTTAAAATAATAAATGAAATCACCCATTTAACATAAAGTTTTGAGATATAAATTCATGGTAACCCCTATTCTAAAAGTTCTTGAAAACAATTCTTGAAAAAGTTAGTTTTAGTGAATAATGACTGGCCCTATGATTCCCAGCACTGGAGAGCAAGGTAGATAGATCCAAGACCCCAAAAGTATAACTTTGGCTGGTACCAGTTGGAGCCCCATAATTTAAGTCAGATAGCAGTATGCATTCATGGATTAGGACAAAAGTCAGTGTCTGAAGCTAACTAATGTGAGCAACTATTTCACCATGAGTGAGACATGAGTCTCAAACACTGTAGCATAATCAGACTTTACCAGAGAATAATACTTTGATATTGTTTCTCATCCTTGTGTATTTTCAGAAGTAAAGCAAATTATTCTGAAGAGAAACAAATTCCCTCCAACCTAAGCTTGTAGGTTACTTCACAAATGCCAAAACTCTTGACAAAAAGATGAGGAGGTACTTGTAGTTGTCGGGTACCTTGGGTGAGCAAAGGTTAAAACTAAGACTTAGTGTTGTTTAATGAGGTTAATCATATAAGTATGCATAGCATTTAAAAACTTAACTGAAAGATTTTTAAAAACCATGGAAGGAAATATCTACACAGAAAACTATACCTGAGGTAAGTTAAAATTTGACAAGAGTGACAGGTATAAAGAGATGAAGACAAGATAGAAGGCTATATGGAACATGAAAGCGATGGTAAACATCAGATAGGAAAATAGAATGAATCATGTTATCATTTTTTAAATTATCTTTCCATATGGAACGAGTTCAGTAAAGTTAAGGAAAGTACTATTCAAACATCTAATCTCTGAAGTTTTACTGGTAAATGAAGGAATACCAAAGAAAAGGAAAAAAAAAAGTTCATTAAATCATGGAGAAAAACAGGTCACATTCAAGGAGAGAACAATTAGGCTGATAACTGAGTAATTTCCATCTGTATCAAGATCCACACAGGGTGCAGTCCTGTAATGATTTAATATACGATGGGAAAACAGCCATCAACAAAATTAAAATTTAAATCAGTATTGAGCTTCAAATTTCCTGGTATCTAAACATAAATATTATTACTAACATATCTTTTTTAATGAAAATTTTGAAAGATGTTGTTTAAGAAAGGGGAAAGGTCCCTTCCTTCCTCCCCAATTGTTATTGCTTTCTTCCCTTTCCCAATTGTTACTGAGGTGTCCTTACTTGGGAATTTTAGCTTGTTGACCTTTTTGAGTTCTGTGTACTATATCTTGGGTATTCTGTACTTTTATTTTTATTTATTTATTTTTTTTTTGGCTAATATCCACTTATTAGTGAGCACATACCGTGCATGTCCTTTTAGGTCTGAGTTACCTCACTCAGGATGATATTATCTAGTTCCATCCATTTGCCTGCACAACTCAGGATGTCTTCATTCTTAATAGTTGAGTAGTGTAATGAACCACATTTTCTCTATCCATCCTTCTGTTTTGGGACATCTAGGTTGTTTTCAGCTTCTGGCTATCACACACACACACACACACACAAAAAGCCTCTATGAACATAGTGGAACACATGCTCCTGTGGCATGGTGGGGCATCTTTTGGGTATATTTTCATAATTGATATTGCTGGGTCTTCAGGTAGATCTATTTCCACTTTTCTGAGGACCCTCCATGTTGATTTCCAGAGTGATTGCACCAGTTTGCAATCCCACCAGCAATGGAAGAATGTTCCTCTTTCTCCACATCCTCTCCAGCATGTGTCGCCACCTG
The DNA here is from genome assembly GCA_902729485.2 of Mus minutoides. Lineage (NCBI taxonomy): Eukaryota > Metazoa > Chordata > Mammalia > Rodentia > Muridae > Mus > Mus minutoides. Next base: position 114,206 of record LR751395.1, on the reverse strand, counting down.
AGATTTTGATATTAGCCATTCTGATTGGTGTGTACCTCACCCTCAAGAGAGACTGGAGCCCCCAGGGAGTTTAAAGGTCAGGTGGGTTTGGGGTTGGGGAAATCCTCATGGAGACTGGGGGTGAGGAGGAAGTATGGGATATGTAACAGTTGGAAGGTGAACAGGGTGTGGATAAAATATGGAATGTAAAAAATAAATTAATTAATAAAATTCTAGGAAAAAATTGAAAAAGAAATGCAGATTATGTTAAAATCTCCCTATTCACCACAACTTGGCGATAAAGTCAGTATTCCAATAGCAAAGAATTATTAAACAGAATACCTTATATGAAAAAAAAAAAGAAAAGGAAAAGGTAATTATTCCAGAACACAGTTTACAAGACAACTTCCCTTACCCCCCACATATTGCTCCTTCAAATTATTTTAATTTTAAGAAAATATAAAAGAGCTTCAACTCCATATATTTAGATTTGAAATCTAGTTTGATCTTTTGTAAGAAAGCAAGTAAAATACAATTTGAAGACTCACATTTCAGTGGTAAGGTCCCCAGTGAATATAGGAAACTAAAACACAGGTCTATGAACACTGATCATTATAGAAGGGCAGGATATGAATTTGTGCCTTGCTTTATAGTCTGATAATGGAGGATCTCTGAGGCAGACTCCACACTTTGCAAATAAGAAGTGAAAGAAACTTCCAAGCCAGAAACCCTTGGCAGTTGGAATTCCATATATTCTTTTATCTGCTTCAAAGAATGGAAGAAGTTTAGCACATGAGAAACCTGCTATCAACCATGACAAAAAAATTTAAAGTTCTTTACATCCCAAGGCCTTCTTGACATGATTTGATTTTTATTTCATATTATATCAAAGATATATTATAAAAGTTTGATTTGTTTTTTTTTTGTTGTTGTTGTTGTTGTTGTTGTTGTTTTTGTTTTTTTTTTCTCTGAGATAGTTTCTCTTGTTTGACCTGGAGCTCACTTTGTTAACCAGACTGGCCTCTCTCTACCTGCCTCTGCCTCCCAAGTGCTGGGATTACTGTCATGTGCCATCATTGCCCAGCTTTTAAAAGCTTTTTTTAAAATATATTTTTAAAATATTTTATTTATTTATTTATTTACACTCCAGATTTTATGGCTGCTTGTTGGTTATTCTGGAAGGCAGTCATGATAGGTCCCTTTTTGTGAGTGTTCCATAGCCTCAGTAATAGTGTCAGGTCTTGGGGCCTCCCTTTGAGCTGGATCCCACTTTGAGACTCTACTGGAACTTCTTTTCTTCAGGCTCCTCTCTATTTTCATGCCTGAATTCTTTCAGACAGGAACAATTATAGGTGAGAGTTTTGACTGGGGGATGGCAACCCTATCCCTCACTTGATTCCCTGTCTTCCTGCTGGAGGTGGGCTCTATAAATTTCCTCTCCCTACTGTCACACATTTCTTCTAAGGTAGGGACCTTTGAGTCCTGATAGTCTCTCACCTCCCAGGTCTCTGGTGTATTCTGGAGGGTACCCCCAACCTTCTACCTCCTGAGGCTGCCTGTTTACATTCTTACTTCTGGCCCTTGGGGCTTCAGTCCTTTTCCCTCACCCAATACCAGATCAGGTCCCCACCACCACTACCACCCAATCTGTTAATTTTCCTCCACATCTCTCCCTCCCTCCCCACTGTGATTGCTTTCTTCTCCCTCCCAATGGGACTGAAACATCCTCATTAGAGCCCTTGATCTCATTAACCTTTTTGAGTTCTGTGAACTGTATCTTGGTTATACTGTAATTTTTTTAATTTGGCTAATATCCACTTATTACTGAGTACATACAATGCATGTTCTTTTGGGTCTGAGTTACCTCACTCAGCATGATATTTTCTATTTTCTTAAATATGTTAAAATACGAAGGAAATGTATAATTTATTTCCTTGGAAGATGAGGTCAACAAATACAATTTTTAGAACAGAGAACATATAAATGAAACATATCGTTATTTACATTAAATGCATTTCTCTTTTTTGCATTAATTCTTCTTGGTCTCATTTAGTTGTAAAGACTCTAAAAGATTCATTTTCACTTATCTGATTTCTTATGTCTTTTTGTATCTCATTTTGTGATGCAACAATTATAATTGTCTTTCTATCCTTGACCTTTGAGGTTCTGTCAGTAGTCCGTTTTGCCAAAAGGCCTTCTTCCAGCATATCAAGTCATGTCTGTGATAGACCTTTAAAATAAGGATCAACATATGCTTATTTTGCCCCAACTTCACTAGAAGACATATTCCTTTAGATGTCATTTTCTATCTCTTTGTTGTCACAGTCTCTTCAGTCCTTGCGGCTCTTGACTTGTGCTTCAGGATGTGGCCCAATGGTCACATGATTTCTCCAGTGTATATGCGTTTGTGAGCTTGTCTCCATAATAATTGTCTTCTTAATTATTATATGATACACTGTGTGAGTTATGGGGTTGCAGAAATTCTGCAATAAGAAAATGTAGCATGCCAAGTAGTTTTAAAGTAAATCTAAGCAGCCATCTTGGATCACTTTCTGGAATATTCCAGAATAGTTTACTCATCAAGATTTAACATAAGTGAGTGAGAATTGGCTGATATAGCCAATACTTTAAAGTATATTAATACAAGAAATCATGAGACATTATTTTTATCCACTATTTTAATCTGACATTTTCTAAAGTAAAAAAGAATAAAAAATAAAATACCATAACGTTATAAAATTACCCATTCTGGAGAACCCTCTCTTTTCTTTCTTCATGACTCTTGACATGAGGCATTAACTCATTGGATAATGATGCTAAATTTAAACTTCAGGATGGCAAAAGGGCTACATTATTATTCTGTATAGCCTTGATTTCCATGGTTCTCTCATTTCATGATTTTACATAATCATCAATGTAATGAACTTCAAAGTAGCTAAAGAAAAATCATCTTTGGCATGGCTTTTCCTAATTGGTGTTGAGTCCTGCCACGGAAATGTCTATGAAATTGGCCTTTACTTTTAGCTTTGTCTTGAAAACCGTATACAGTGATTATTAAAACTAGTCTATTTTTTTCTTATTTTAAAAGTCAAGAAGAATTATACTTTTAGATATTAAAATACCAGTTGATCATTCCTTATATCACATAAAATCTTAGTAAATTGAAATAAACCTCTAAGTTAAAACTCTTTTGGTCACAGAAAAAAATAATCTCAAAAATTTTGTTTTCTGTGGCTTTATTATACTAATGAATAATTTAAATAGTTTTCCCTTCTGAGATAAACAATTATCAAATATACTACTCTATGACCATTTTGTCACTGGGTGATTGTCATTATTACAAAATTACCACATGATTACCACTGAAAAATATTTAAATAATGCTTTAAGAAAACACTTTTCAGTGTTACTGCTTCATTAGAAGATAAGTTAGCTATCCCTTTTGTTTCTTTCATACTTAACTATAAAATTTAGGATGATTTGAAGCTTTATTGAAATGTATCTGTGTTCTTTAGAGAAGATCACCTAATGAGAAGCCACATAGGACAAAGTGAGAAACTCACAATAGCTTTTCACAGAAACAGAAGCCACAAAGTGAAGAAGCATATGAGGAAAATTATTAAGGTGTGCTTCACTGAATTTACCACTAAGCTTTGAGCAACTTCATTGAAACCCTCACTAGACAGTTTGTTCATGGAGACTATGGCTAACTTCATCCTTAATTAGATAAACTCTACCCCTGAATTACATTTTTGCTCCTTTTTATCTTTAATTTCTGCTTTGACCATATCTAATATTAACATTCATATGATATTCATTACATAAATTTTAGGAAAGCAGTTTAACCAGATATATATATATATATATATATATATATATATATATATATATATATATATATATATATATATAACTGATGATGATTTGTTGTCTAGAATCTTCCTCATTTTTGTTAATTACAGCAACCAAAATTTATAAAATTATTAGCAAAGGTGAAAAGGACCATAGTATCAACTAAGCTTGATTAAAATTAATTGTGTGTAAATATGTTTAATGAAAATGTCTACATAAATTTATATAACCATTTTTGTGAAGACTAAATACAAGAAAATAGTTATAGTTAAATGTTCTCTAAAATTTGAATGATAAACTATTAAAGCTCCTCTTACAAAATAATCTGACAGATATTGTTATAGCACGTGACCTGCCCCAAAAGAGACAAAATGTCTCTAATTTATGTGTACTAAAATCCACCCCTATTATGTTGACAATTTCTAGGTCTTCTGATCCACAGTCAACTCTGTTTTCCATTGTGGTACAGGCTTAGAGCTAGATCTTCAGAAGTAAAACATCAGCTTCAATTATGTATCCTCTCAACCAATTATTTATTAATTAGTTAATTGGAAAAATACAAATTTGACTAATTATTCATGAGTAGTATTGGGCTAAGGTAAGCTTTATTAATTTTTGAACACATCTAGTACTTTTTAAAAGAAAACACATACAAAACTCTGTATGTGCACATGTAATTCTTCTTCATGTAAATGAAGTATTCCCAGCACTTCAGGTCCAGCCAATAACATACATTCACCTCAAAATTCCCTACCCATTCACCAAGGTTTACATAACCCTTATTACTCCAGATATAAATAGATCTGTAAAACCATCTTAGAGCAGACACAAACATTCAAATCAACCGAGTTCCTGAGGACTCACCTAGGTTATTAGCCAATACTAATCTCAGCCTTCTGAAAAGAAAACTGGTTATCTTTATCTATATTTATTTGATGGGACAATTATGTGTGTTTAGTAGTCCTGGTTTCCCTAGAGATTTTCTGTGAGCACAATGACTTTTGTGCTCCTGGAACTTATATACACACCCAGATTACATACATAGATACATACATACAAACAAACATACATACATTCATACATACATCATACATGTGTTTATTTGTGCATGTTTGTATAGAAAACTTGGAAATGATTTAAAGAAAACCACTTGGAGGAAGTATATTAATAGTAAAGAAATAATGAAAAAAATAAATAAGCTGTTTCTGCAGATACTAGCAAGTGGGGAAATTCTGGCCAACAGAACAGAAAATGTGGTTGGAATTATGGTTAGGATTAGTGAAGTGGAAATTTCTGGTTTCTTTGGCAACTCATTCCTGTCATGTGAAATTTTATTGGAGAGTGTCTTATGGGAGGATGTTTTGCTGAAGCAGACACATGAGCAGATGTTTGGATGGAGCAGATATGTAGTAAGATGCTTTGCAGAGAAATGATATATGATGTTTTTCTGGAAGCTGTGTGGAAGAAGAGCATGTGGTGTCTTGCTAGAACAGATGCTTGAGAGGACATTTGATGATTGGAAGGGCATTAAGTATAACCAACAGACAGTGGACCATGCTGTGGCATTGATTTGCCTTGCCACGATTTGCTGGTCTTCTTTTGGCTGTGGAATTTGTTCACCTTGCCTTCTTCATTGTTCATCATTTGTCCTGACTTCATAGAGAAACACACCAAAAAAACTTCTCATGGTATTCTGGAAGCTTCTTGCCACTTTCCATAGACTCTGGCTAATTAATTGGCAGGGCCTTGCAGTTTCTTCTGGATTGAACTACTGTTGCTCATTTGTTGCTGATCAATGTTTGCAAGTGGCTCAAGGTATTGTTGCTGATTTGTAAGAACTGAACTGCTGATATCCTGACAATAAAGATTGGAATCACCCAAGAGAAATAATTCTAAGCATATCTGGTTTACATCCCTCTTTGACCTATTAACCTTGTCTTTTCTCTACCTCAGATGGGTGGTAGACTAGATAGATGGTTAAAGCATTTAAGAACCCTTATTAAAATAGATTTTGAAAAATCTAAACCTACAGGGTAAGCATAGGCTTAGGTTTCAACTTAGGTTTAGGAAGATTTGGGTGATATTAGATTATTTCAAGAAACATTCCAGAGACTTGTATGAATGAACAAAATAGTAATGATAATGACCATAGAATCCAGGCTAATATAAAATGCAGATCAAGTAACATCAGAGGGGTCAGAGGAGAAGTTTGGGTTTTTGGCTCAAGTGAGATCTAAACCACAGTTGGAGAATTTGACGGAATGGTGATACAGTTTCTTCTGATTCTTTCATTGAGATATCAATAAATGGGAGCACAATGAAATGAAAAAAAAAGTAACAGCAGTGGTGTGGAGATAAGGACTTTTTGGAAGAGTTTCTCATTTTCATTGTAAGAAAAAAGGGAACATACTTTAGTGGCATAAGTTTGTATTTTCATATATTCTTAGATATCACATGCGAAATTAATCTTATAGTATTACTAACTTCAAACATTCAAGCATATGATACAGGTCTTAGTTATTTGGGTAAATTAATCCAGGAGCTCTAACATAGCTCAGTAACTAGTCATTACCTTCAATTACAATTTAAATGTGACATACTCTCCTCAGAAAGATTAATATACTAAATTCTTCAGCAGCAAATGTTACTGACAAGGGAATGGGCATGTGGAGTTAATTTAATCAATGCATTAACCTGTTGACAAGAATCTGAGTAGTCAATAGTAAGAGGCAGAACCTTGTCAGTAGAAACTGTCTCTGGACACCTGTAAATGGGAACTGACCGCACCCCCACCCCCATCTTTCTCCTTCCCATGAAGAGAGCAGCTTCATTCAATGGCATGCTCCAGGCAGTATATTTTGCCTCATTACAGAACCTAAACTATGGACATCAGTCACAGTGAACTTACACTTTTGAAACCATGAGTCAAATAATATTCCTTCTGTCAGGTGTTTCTGCCAGGTATATTATCATAGCAACATAAGTCTAGCGAACCTCTTTCCTCATCAAAATCCTTACTTCTGATCTTTCCTCTGAGCCCAGCGGACACAGCTAGGGACACCCCAGGACTTTAAGATCGCATTGGGGTTACGCGTGAGTGCAGAGGTGGTTTTGGGAGCAGCAGGTCAGCAGTTCACTCCAGGGGCAGGAACTGAGAACTCCGCCCCACCGGAGGCTGGGCCTCTCCCAGCCAGAACACCCGCGCCGCCGCGCCATCTTTCCTCTGAGCCCAGCGGACACAGCTAGGGACACCCCAGGACTTTAAGATCGCATTGGGGTTACG
>LR751395.1:0-104145 GCA_902729485.2 Mus minutoides | reverse complement strand
TTAGATGGAACACAGGGTTCCCAAGGAAGAAGGAGCTAGAGAAAGTACCCAAGGAGCTAAAGGGGTCTTCAACCCTATAGGTGGAAGAATAACCATGAACTAACTAGTACCCCCTGGGCTTGTGTCTCTAGCTGCATATATAGAAGAGGATGGCCTAGTTGGCCATCAGTGGGAAGAGAGGCCCCTTGGTTATGCAGACGTTATTTGCCCCAATACAGGGGAACGCCGGGGCCAGGGGGTGGGAGCGGGTGGGTAGGGTAGCAGGGCCGGGAGGGGGGAGGATATAGGGAACTTTCTGGATAACACTTGAAATGTAAATGAAGAAAATATCTAATAAAAGTTGAAAAAAAAATCCTTACTTCTTCATTATAATGGACACCACTATCATAACTGTGCATATTCATTCAATTATTCTGTCTCTCTGTCTCTCTGTCTCTCTGTCCTCCCTCCCTCCCTCCCTTCCTCCCTCTCTCTATTTCTCTCTTCCTGTCTCCCTGTCTCTCTCAGTCTGTCTCTTTCTCTCACACACAGAATAAATAAATAAATAAATAAATAAATAGAAATTAATTAAATAAATAATAAAATATTGAAAGGAATTATTATTAAAGTTTCTTTTTATACTTAGAGGAAATGTTGCATAGCATATTGGGGAAACTTACCATGTTTCTTCTGGTCACAGATGAGTAGCAGCTTTGTTTATATGAGCAAGAATGAAAAAGTTTACGTTATTAGATATTCACAAGAACTCTCACTAGGTAAGAGAACTTACCACAAATTTTGAAGACAAGTGTTTAATCATCAAAACTCACATAGTGGAATGAGAGATAGACTCCAACAACTTGTCCAACTTGTCCTTTAAACTCAATTTGAAGACAGAGAGACAGAGAGAGAGAGAGAGAGAGAGAGAGAGAGAGAGAGAGAGAGAGCTTTTAAAATAAATAAATAAATGACTTATTTAAACTTATAAGGTGGTACAGAGCTAAACAAAGAATTCTCAACTGAGAAATACCAAAGGGCTGAGAAGCACTTGAAAAACTGATCAACATCCTTGATCTTCAGGGAAATGCAAATCAAAACAACCCTGAGATTCCACCTCACTCCAGTCAGAATGGCTAGGATCAAAAACTCAGGTGACAGCAGATGCTGGTGAGAATGTGGAGAAAGAGGAATACTCCTCCATTGCTGGTGGGATTGCAAGCTTGTACAACCACTCTGGAAATCAATCTGGAGGTTCCTCAGAAAATTGGACATAGTACGACTGGAAGATCCAGCAGTACTTCACTTGGGCATATATACCCCAAAGATATTCCAACTGGTAATAATGACACAAGCTCCACTATCTTTCTAGCAGCTTTATTTATAATAGCCAGAAGCTGGAAAGAACCCAGATGTCTCTCAACACAGGAATGGATACAGAAAATGTGGTACATCTTCACAATGGAGTACTACTCAGCTATTGAAAACAATGAGTTTATGAAATTCTTAGGCAAATGAATGGATCTGGAGGATATCATCCTGAGTGAGGTAACCCAAACACAAAAGAAGTCACTTGATATTCAGTCACTGATAAGTGGATATTAGCCCAGAAACCTAGAATACCCAAGATACAATTTGCAAAAGAAAAGAAAATCAAAAAGAAGGAAGAACAATGTGTGGATGCTTCATTTCTCCCTAGAATAGGGAACAAAACACCCATGGAAGAAGTTACAGAGACAAAGTTCAGAGCTAAGACAGAAGGAAAGACCACCCAGAGACTGTCCCATCCGGGGAACCATCCCATATACAACCACTGCACCCAGACACTATTGCATATGCCAGAAAGATTTTCCTGACAGGACCCTAATATAGCTGTCTCTTGTTTGGCAATACCAGTGCCTGGCAAAGCAGAAATGGATGCTCATAGTCATCTATTGAATGAAACACAAGTCCCCCAATGGAGGAGCTAGAGAAAGTACCCAAGGAGCTGAAGGGGTCTGCAACCCTATAGGTGGAACAACAATATAAACTAATCAGTACCCCCAGAGCTCCTGTCTCTAGTTGCATATGTAGCAGAAGATGGCCTAGTTAGCCATCATTGGGAAGAGAGGCCGCTTGGTATTGCAAACTTTATATGCCCCAGTACAGGGGAATGCCAGGGCCAAGAAGTAGGAGTGGGTGGGTAGGGGAGCAGGGAGGGGGAGGGTATAGGGGACTTTTGGGATAGAATTTGAAATGTAAATAAAGAAAATATCTAATAAAAAATTAAAAAATAAACTTGTAAGATGTGACTAAGATGCATATAACTAGAGCATAGTGCATAGACCACTAATAATAAAATTAGATCTTACTGTATCATGTATCCAGAGGTGTATGCACTTCATGCACTTTACCTTCACTGATCCTTGGCAAATTTAGTTGGAATATCTGAGTTAGGGAAATATAGGAAAAGCCCAAGATTCCACTGTTAGCCATCTCTGGTTGCCTGGTTGCTTATTTCCATGACATAATCTCCTGATCTTTATTGGCACTGGCCCCAATGCAGAAGTCTAACAGAAATAGAAAAGAGACTAGAGATTGTATTTCTGAAACAGAAAGCTGTAGCCAAACAACAGCTTAGCTATTTATCACTTTTACATATTAGTGATGAGAGTAGCGTCTACCCATCAGTCTGTTCTAGAAATGATGATTTTAGGTAGCCATAAGACCTAGGCTGAAATACTTAGACACCTTTTTCTTTGAAGTTTACTTTTCTTTTTATTTATTTTTTAAATCCCAACTGCAATTCCCCTTCCCTCATTTCCTCCCAGTTCCTTCTCCCACTTTCTCTTCCCTACCTGTACCCATTTTCTCTTCCTCCATTTACCTTCAGAAATGGGCAGGCTACTCATGTATATCAACCCAAAATGACATACTAAGTTGCAGTAAGAACAGGTTACCCCCTCCTCCTATTAAGGCTAGACAAGACAACCCAGTAGCAGCGAAAGAGGTCCAAAAGCCTGCAAAGTCAGAGACAGCCTGTTAGGATTCCCACAAGAAAGCCAATCTACACAACTGTATCCTATGTGTAGAGGGTCCAGGTCAATCCTAAGCAGATTTCCAGGTTGTTGGTCAAGTCTCTGTGAGGCCCTATGAGCTCCAGTTAGCTGATTCTGTGGGTTTCTTTGTGGTGTCCTTGAAGACTTTTGCTCCTATAATCCTTCCTCCTCTTCTTATTCAGTTTTCCTTGAGTTCTGCATAGTGCTTAGCTGTGAAGCATCTAATGGAAGCATCACTTGCTGGATTAAGCCTCTGTGATGACAATTGTACCAAACACCTACCTGTACATATAGCAGAATATCATTAGTAATTATTTCATTGACTTTTTATAGAGTATTCTCCATTTGAAGCTTTTTACAAGCTTCCCTTCCTGGTCATGCTATCTTTCCATATCTGCCTTTATTTGTTTATCTCTGTGAATCAGTTTCCATATACTTATTGTAACCCTAAATCTCTGATGAAGATACTTTCTCCCTTAAGCATCACTACTTCCTAGATCTATTCTAACAGATGTTATTTTTTTAAGTTGAAATTTGCTGTTTTCTTTTTTCCCCTTTTTTCCAATATTTTATTAGATATTTTCTTAATTTACATTTCAAATGCTATTCCGAAAGTCCCCTCTCCACTCCCTGCTCCACTGCCCACCCACTCCCACTTCTTGGCCCTGGAGTTCCCCTGTATTAGGACATATAAAGATTGCAGTACCAAGGGGCCTCTCTTCCCAATGATGGCCGACTAGGCCATCTTCTGCTACATATGGAGCTAGAGACACGAGTTCTGGGGGTTCTGATTAGTTCATACTGTTGATCCTCTTCTAGGTTTGCAGACCCCTTCAACTCCTGGGGTTCTATCTTTAGCTTCTCCATTGCGGGCCCTGTGTTCCATCTTATAGATGATTATGAGCATCCACTTCTTTACAAGACAGCTATATCAGGGTTCCTTAGGTAGGCACTAGCTCTCCTATGCCATAGTGTCTGAGTTTAATGACTGATTATGGGATGGATCCCCCCTGGTGGGGTAGTCTATGTATGGTCCATCCTTTCCTCTTAGCTCTAAACTTTGTCTCTGTAACTCCTTTCATGGGTATTTTGTTTCCTATTCCAAGGAGGAGTGAAGTATCCACGCGCTGGTCTTCCTTCTTGATTTTCTTGTGTTTTGCAAATTGTATCTTGGATATTCTAAGTTTCTGGGCTAATATCCATTTATCAGTGAGTGCATATCCAATGACTTCTTTTGTGATTGGGTTACCTCACTAAGGATTATGTCCTCCAGATACATCCATTTGCCCAAGAATTTCATAAATTCATTTTTTAAATAGCAGAATAGTACTCCATTGTGTAGATGTACCACATTTTTTGTATCCATTCCTCTGTTGAGGGACATCTGGGTTCTTTCCAGCTTCTGGCTATTATAAATAAGGCTGCTATGAACATGTTATTAATGACCATTAATATAGACATTCACACTATCACAGATTCAAATTCACACTACCACAGATTCAAATGACAATGAAATGAGTTAGAATATTGACTATTTCTTCCTGCTCTTCATTGTACAAATTATTTGAGAGTTTACATGACTTTCAACAATATGGGAATGCCAAAGATTTTCAACTATATTATATAAGAAAAGTGAATATGAGTCTTCAAATTAAACTTTGTTCTCATGAGAACACAAAGATGGGAGATGAGAAACAAGATCCTTTTCCACTTAAAACTATATGGTTATATTTTATACTACAGTTGAGTTCCATCCAATATTTTATTAATTCATATCTCTATTATGTTCTATACAAATTATTTCTCATGAACAAAACTTTCATCTTTTGTTGAAGTCGTTCTCATTGCAGCCTTTGTTTCTCACAGTGATGAATACAAAATGTGTAGTGAAGTATCATTAGTGACAGGATAATTTACAGCATTGTTCATATCAAAATTCCTTTTTTCTTTATTTACATTTCAAATGTTATCCCTTCTCCTGATTTCCCCTCCAGAATCTGCCTATCCTATCCCCTGACTCCCTTGTTCTATGAGGGTGCTCCCACACCCACCCACTCCTGCCTACCCGCCCTGGGATCCCCCTACACTGGGGGATCGAGCTTTCACAGGACCAAGGGCCTCTCCTCCTATTGATGCCCATCCTCTGTTACATATGCGACTGGAGTCATCGGTTGCTCCATGTGTACTCTTTGGTTGATGGTTTAGTCCCTGGGAGCTCTAGGGGAATCTGGTTGGTTGATGTTGTTGTTTTTCCTACGGGATTGCAAATCCCTTCAGCTCCTTCAGTCCTTTCTCTAACTCCTTAATTGGGGACCTCATACTCAGTCCAACTCTGAGCCATCTCTCCAGCTTATATCACAATTTCTAATATTCTTTCATTCTAATATATTAATTTTATTGTAAATTGGTGCCTATAAAAAATGAACATTTGGCCGAGATGATAACTTATTATGCAAAACCTTTTCTGCTCAAGCATAAATTACTGACGTCAGATTGCCAGCACTCATATAAAAGGATGTGGTAGTATAAACCTGTAGTACCAGCTCTATGTGGCAGAAATAGGCAGATCTTGCACCTTACTAGCAAGCCAAAAAGGTGAGTTGTGTTTTCAGTAGAAGACCTTATCTAAATAAGCCATTGAAATAAACAATTGTGAAAGTCATCCCCATGCCAATCTTTGACTGCCACACACACCTATATAGGATAACATACCTGTATAAACAAGTGCACACTCACACACATCACATAGTAAAACCAGCACATGCAGAAATTTTCTTTATATCCCCAAAATTACATCCTCCAAATATCTGCTTCTAGATTATTCCCTGCCAGGTAAAGCTCATGTCAGTAACAATTTTGTATTTCGGGAAGAAAACCCTTTCATTCTCAGGGGTGGCAAGCAACTCTACTCTAATATTGTCTGACAGTGACCTAATTAGAGTCATTTGCCTACTAATGAGACTTTGAAGGAGATAAGCAATCTCATGCTTGTAATAGATAATTAATTTGTATTTCAAAATAGGATATGGCTATTTGACAACAACTTAAATGACACATTGAATTAGAAGAGTTGCTCAACTTACTTCTTAACAATAAACTACTGTTTTAGCTTTTCAATTCTACTCAAGCCTCAAAATCATGAACATAATTCATGTATCTATGTATATTCATAAGGCAATTCCTCATTAAGTGGCTTAATTCTTAAATTCATCTTTAAAATAAAATGTCTCTGCCAAGAGCTTCAGAGTGATTTATATGTCCTTAATTAATGCATTTCTTACTTCTATTGTAACATGCATCTAAATAGTACAATGCAGTTTTCAAATAATCTTACACAATCTCTTGGGATCACCTGTCACTGAAATGGAGCACCTTGAGGAAGGCTTTAGACTCAGCCAGAAAGTCACAATGAGACACTCTTTCCCTGTAGAAACTCCCTGTATATTTCTACTATTTGTTAGTGTGAAATAGGAATTATGCAACATTAAATAAACTGATAAAACATATTCAGCAACTCCAATTGGCCCTTTTTTAATTTATCATTGGATGCACAAAATATCTAACATCTTTCAACAGATATAGCAACTGAAGGCAGGCAAGGAAATCAAAGTGATTTATATAATGCCTCCTTCTCTAATTCATTAATCTCTCTTTCACTTAAGTTTCAAACTGTAAGTGTAGTTTATTTTCATAAAGATAAGTTATCTTACAGTATGGCTGCTCTCTTATCAATTACTTGATGCCTGGCAACCCTGATGGGCCAAAAGTGCTGATGACATAATTGTGGGTGAGTTATAGAAGCTAGCATGGGCCTTTATCCAAGAGAAATTTCAAATTTTTACAAGTAAAAAGACCTCCATACTGTCCTTGAGGCACAACCAAACCAGATACTCAGTTATTTATAGACCTTGGTGGCAGAGGGAGGGAGGGCAAGCACAGCCACTGCTGGATCTCACATAAGAGGAGAGAGCCTACAGACACACAATAACACAGATGAGGAGGAGAAAGGAAAAATCTGGCCCTGCATTTAAAATACAAATCTTGATAACCCAAAATAACCTTAAAGGTTTTTGGCCCTTCGTTCTTTATAATGCACAATGTATTTCAGCAGAATTAGATATTTGCCATTATATGTATGTGCCATTATTAAACACATCAACAGAACCACAGACAATAGGAATGGATGACGCTTGCAGGATGCTTTGTTAAATTATTTTTTTTAAGCCTGAGGATAACTTGGGGCTTGTGTTTTCTAATCTGCATGGGAGAATCAGGAAACTCTAAAAAATGTTGTGTGATGCATTTAATGTTGTTGATAATAAGAAGTTATTTGTAAAGTAATCTGAGTGTGTCCATATAACATGGTGATAAAAAATGGTTTTTGTTGTTGTTTTTTTGTTATTGTTGTTGTTTTTTTTTTTTTTTTTTTTTTTTTTACATTTACTCAAAAGAGTGAAAGAAATATGCTGAAATTCTCATGGAATACTTTGTATGAGCAGGAACACCCTAGACTGCCCATTGCAAATCCCTCTGTATCATCCATACACAAGGCTGGTGAATTCAGAAATGTAAGGATGACCAACTTTATACTAAGCATAACTAAATTAAGACATTTTTTTCAGAATTTTAATTTATTAGTTACTGAAATAGATTTACATATATTTGTCACAATATATCAAAAAAAAAAAAAAAAGACATTAGGATCAGATACTCCACCTTTTTAAAACTATATGTAAGGACTGGATAGCTCAACATTTAAAAGCACTTGCTATTCTCACAGAGGACCCTAGTTCAGTTCATAGAGCATCACTTCAAAAGGTTCACATTACCTATATTCCAGGTTCAGTGGAGATGACTTTTCTTCTGCACCCAGAAGGCACCTGCACTCACATATACATGCTTGCCACCCTCACCCTCGCATCCATGCGTCTGAGTGAAAATAATATAGAGCCCGTAAAAGATCTCTGCCATTTTATTAGAGATAGAACCTCTCCTGAACTGTGCTGAAGCAGCCACTCTCATTCTCAAATGCACATTAGCATTTGCAGAGGTCCTGTTGTCACAGTTGGGGAATTACACACTACCACGTGTCTTGTCTGTGTCTTTTGGTTTTACAGGTAGAGCTTCACAGATAGTCTTGCACAGACACTGAGCAGTTCTCACAAGGTACATGTCACATCAGGGAATGTATCTGCCTGTGCCTGGGTAAGTGAGAACCGGTATTGTATGAATGTTCATATAAAGAAACACTGCTGGCATCATTAGGCTGCTTTCAGAATGCTGGAGTCGGAGTATCAGAATTTCCTGGCCGCCGTAAAGTACTGCTTTAAAAGTCACCTTGATGTATGTTCTGGGTCTAGTGACACATCACAAAAATGACATTTTCTTTTTTAAAAAGCCATACTTTCTGTTCAGATAAAAATAACAGAGGCCTCCAGCACTGTTCTACATTTTATGGTCCTGTGAACAAGCACAAGAAGTTTCATTTATAAAACAACAAAAGTCATCAAGTGTCCATTTCCCTGTCCCATTCCCCTGTACTGCATGTCAGTTGCTCTGAGTTATCCCTTTTAGTCTAATTTAGTTCTGCTTAATGGGTGAGTATATGTACCTTACTATTTCAGTCACAAAGCTGTGTGCCCTGTGTACACTGAGTGCTCTCTTGACAAACTTGCTTCTCTTCTATGCAAGTTCTTAATAATTCAGAGTAATAAAATCATTGTCGCTAGAAAAAATAGAGGATGCACTTAAAGATGAAGTTCTTAGCCCTGTTACCATAAAGAAAAGATATCTGCCTTACCTAACTATCAAAGCATTTTTCTTTTCCCTGATACAACCTTAGGAATGTTTCTAGGCAGGTTGCCCAGAACATTGAGTGATAATAGAATGGGCAAAATAAGAGACCACAGCAGACGTGGGACTATTAGTGAAGATTATTTGTCTCAAGGCTGCTGAAAAGTTATGTCAAGCAATTCAAGAGGTTGTCCCTACTCAGCAGCATTTTATAAATAAATATAAACCAAGAATAGAGTCCAAATCAAGTTGCTACTCCTCTGTAAGAGAAGGTTTAGGAATGCTACAGGGGAGAAAATAAAAACAAAACAAACAAACAAACAAACAAACAAAAAAAACACAAGTACTTATGGCTCTGTACTAGTGAGTTCTCTGTTGTTGTGAGAAAACATTATGACCAAGACACATTACATAAGAGTGTATTTGACCTTATGGTTGCAGATGGATAAGGGTTCACCATTTTAACAGCAAACAGGGGCATGGTAGTTGGATCAGAAAGCTGAGAGCTTAAATAAATCCTGGTGGTTGCACCAGCACAAAGAAAAGAACAAATTAGAAATGGCATATCATTTTTAATACCAAGACCCACAGCCACAGTGACATACTTTCTCCATCAAGGCTGTATTACTTATCCCCCTCAAATACCACTAATTAGGGAATAGTTATTAGAATATCTGTGCCTCGGTGGGCATTAGGGAGTTATTCTCCTTCAAATCATTACTTGCTTTGTGGGGTTTTTCCTCTCAAAGATAATACATCTTCAAGCTGTGAGTGAGTGAATAGGAAAGAGTGAGTGGATAGGAAAGATATGGAATGACTAGGTTAGAGTGGAAGGTGTGTATGTTTGTGTGTGCATGTGTGTATATGTGTGTGTGTGAGAGAGAGAGATGGAGAGAGAGAGACAGTGAGAGAGAGAGCGAGAGAGAGAGAGAAGAGAGAAGAGACAGAGAAAGAAAAAAACCTCCACTTAGTAACTCACATGCATGTGACAGGAACGGACAAGTACATTGGATAAACCAATTGCAATTAAATGGAATAAGTGAACAACAATGTGTTCTTCAGCATGCTATGGAAGGGGAGAGTCCTCAGCTCATGATGGTGTAGACCATGAGGGAAGTAGCAGAAAAAGTGACACCTTGTAACCAACTGGCTGAGGACTCATTGGCTGTTTGGATGGAAATCAATCACAAATTGGTCAAGTACATGTCTAGTACCTTCAGCACTTCTGAGATTTGAGTGCATTGGGCTTGAGTTCTTTTATTTTATTTTATTTTAGATTAAAAGTAGATTCGTCTATCACACAATATATCCCAGACATAGGTTCCCCTCATTCAACTCCTTCTAGCTCCCATCTACTTCTCCTCTCCCCCAGATCTACTCTCCCTCAGATTCCTCTTCAGAAAAGAGCTGGTCTCCAAGAAAGAACAGTCAGCCCGGACAAAACAAGATACAGTATGACAAAGCTAATTCATGCCTTCATGTGTAGGCTAGACAAGGCAACACAATAGGAGGAAGAGAAACTCAGTAACAGGTAAAAGAGTCAATGCGAAAGTGATAATAGGATGGGCAAAGTAAGACTCCTGCTTCCACCCTTAGGAGTCTCACAGAATCACAAGCTAACAGCCATAAAATATAAGTAAAGGTCCTGGTGCAAACCCAAGCAGGTCCTGTGCTTGCCACTTATTTGATTCAGTTGGCTTTGTTCTCCTGGTGTCCTCCATTCGCTCTAGGTCCTCATCTTTCCTCCCCCTCTTTAACAGGGCTTCCCAATCTCTGAAGAGAGAGACCTGATGGAGATCTCCATTTTATATTCAATTTCATTGTATAATGTTTGGTTGTGTGTATCTGCATTTGCTTATATCTGCTGCTATAGGAAGTCTCTGTGGTAACAACTGTACAAGGTACTGTTCTATGAGTATTGCAGATTTTCATTGTTTGTTTTTTGTGATTGTTTATTTGCTTGTTGCCTTTTTTTTTTTTTTTTTGATTCTATCCTAGATCCCTGAGCAATTCAGTCTCTGGCTCCTAGCCATCTAAGGTAGGCAGTGTAGTTCACAGGCTACTTCTCTAGGCATGAACCTGAAATTAAACCAAACATTGGTTGGCCACTTCGACAAGTTTTGTACAACCACTGCCCCAGAATACCTTACAGGCAAGACAAAGTGTAGACTGAGGGATTTGTGGCTGGACATCTGAAGCAAGTTTAATCTTTCCAAACCCTGCATAGTACTTTCTCATAGCAAAGAGTCTAGATCGTAGGGGCAAAGGCTCCAAGTTTATAACAGTTGAATTCTCTGTGTTCAATAAACTTGAAAAGTTGTCCTCAGTAATGAAACTCTGTTGGAAGTTTTCAGAGAGTGGCCTTCTGTCCTGTTGTTTAGAAATCTTCATGGAATCTCTTACTAATACTTCCCTGGGCTTTGAAAGCTAGCACACCATTGCCCAGCATCTAATTCACAGCTCTGCCAAATATACTCAAGGGTGCTCAATTCATGTTGCACTTTGAGTAGCCAGAACCAGATATTCTACTAGTTTTCCTCAGTTGTGGAATTCACACTTCCCATTAGCACTTGGCAACTCTGCCTCTCCATAAAACTCTTCATCTGTCCACAGTTTACTTCTCGGTAACTGTTCAGCCATCCTTTACTATCTAGTGGTTATTTGTTGTCTGTTATATCCCCACCATGGCCATCCCTACCTGTAATTTTAAAAAGAAAAAAAAAATCACAGTAGGCAGTAAAATGCTCTCAGGTAAGGGTTATCAGGAAATATGCTCTCAGGTAAGGGTTATCAGGAAATATGCTGCAAGACAGGCAGACCTGTATACGTACTTGTGGGAAATAAACATGAACATCTGCAGTGGCTTAGATAAAGCTATATGAGGTCCTATAAAACTTATAAAAGTCTTTTCTAGTGAGATATTTGGAATGCTTATGACTTAACTGAGTATCTTGACCAATAGGAAAGTGAAACACTTTGGTATAGTAGCTGCTACTTCTATAGTGACTATGACTGCTTTGGTCATTTATAAGGCTAGACTGAAGTCTCTTTCACACATGATTGGCTGAATTGTTGAGGTTGTCCTGAGGAGCCATGAGGGATATTTAAAGCATGGATAGCAAGCAGTCAGAAAACATTTCTTCTGTTTAAAAAAAAAAAAAAAAAAAAAAAAAAAGGCAAAGTGTTGATTGTTGACTGATAGCTCTACCATTTCTGCAGTAGGGAGGAGGTTCTAGTTGCAGTTACCACCTACTTTGTTGGAGCTTCTGGAGCAAGAGAAATTATAGCCCTATCAAGCCAGAAACTTCAGAAACCACAATAGCATTTTCCAAATCTATTCTGGGGTAGCCATTCAGTCCTGGTCGAGAATACCTACATGTAGGAGGGCAAGAGACAACTAGGAACTTTGAAGGATTGTGCCCCTGTATTTTCTTGAAAATTCCAGGGAGAAAGAAAAAAGAGAAAGTTAGAGTCACATCAAGGTATTTTAAAACACAAGAAAATCAAGAAGAAGGAAGACTAGCAGGTGGATACTTTATTCCTCCTTAGAATAGGGAACAAAATACCCATGAAAGGAATTACAGAAACAAAGTTTGGAGCTAAGATGAAAGGATGGACTATCTAGAGAGTACCTCACCCGGGGATCCATCCCATAATCAGTCACCAAGCCCAGACACTATTGCATAAGACAGCAAGAGTTTGCTGAAGGGACCCTGATATAACTGTCTCCTATGAGGCTATGCCAGTGCCTGGCCAATACAGAAGTGGATGCTCACCGTAATCTATATGATGGAACACAGGGCTCCCAATGGAGAAGCTAGAGAAAATACCCCAGGAGCGTAAGGGGTCTGCAACCCTAGAAGAGGAACAACAATATGAACTAACCAGAACCCCCAGATCTCATGTCTCTAGCTGCATATGTAGCAGAAGATGGCCTAGTCAGCCATCATTGGGAAGAGAGGCCCCTTGGTATTGCAAACTTTATATGCCCCAATACAGGGGAACACAAGGGCCAAGAGCAGGGTGAGGGGAGGGTAGAGGGTACTTTCTGGATAGCATTTGAAATGTAAATTAAGAAAATATCTAATAAAATGTGTTTGGAAAAAACAGAAAAGAGAGAAAGAGGGAGTGAGGGAAGAAAAAAGGGATGGAAGAAGAGAGGGAGTTAGGTAAACAGAGTTTTATAAAAGCAAGAAAGGATTGGAAGGAAAATATTAAAATAAAACAAAACATGGTTTTAAAAGTTCTTCAAACAATAATCTGCGAGGAAAGAAATGTTCTTCTTAAGGGACCTTTATCTGGAAGTGTTTTTTCCAAGCTGAGTACCCATGGAAAAGTTTGTCTATATATAAACTATCTCAAAAGGAATACAACTTACTATCAGGCTGTCATCAAATAGTAGTAACATTAACCCCAAAGAGTAGCATGAGTCTAGCTTCTTGCTAGTCCCACTCCATGAGCCTGCCCTTTTGAGACTGACACAAATGTTGACATAAGCGGAGTCAATAAAGTAGAGTAAATGTGCATGATGAATGCAGAGTTACTCGTTCCTTTGCTTTTGAGCAATTACCTGTTCCAGGTTCTGAGGCAGCTGTCCGTGCCATTTAGCATGGATTGATGAAACCATTCAGATCTTTGAATGAGAGGGAACTGTTCTTTTTTCTAGCTATGAAGGTGGAGGAAACAAAAACATCTCAGGTCTATACAGCTTGGAGGGTGCTTTGGGCAGAAGCGATTTGGTGGTTTACCTGAGAGCTCTGGAAAAGACTGTATATTGTGAATCTTAATCACCTCTATAGAATTACTATTATTGGTTTACATCTAATTAAAAGAATCCCAGTCCGCATTTTTTATTCCTTTCAAATACCCAAATTCTCTAAGGCAGATAATTGAAAGATATTTAATTTAGAATAATAAAGGTGATTATTTATTTATTCACAAAAAATAGTATCACGTTTTGGATGTCAATACTGACCCATGGTATCATATAATCTATTTACTTTCTGATATTGGCATAGATGCCTAAACACTTCCAGAAGAAAGACATGCAGATACATGCCAGTGCCACATGACTTTTGTCGAGAGTGGTATTCTCTCAGATATTGATGCTCCTCACACTTAGTCATTGCAGAAGACAAGGATTCTTGAGTTCCCCTTTGCTTGTCATTTGGTTTACTCAGCGATTTTAAACTGTATTTGTGTAACTAATTTTTACCTATATCATTAACATTAGATGATGGTTGGTGCTCAGAATCCAACAAACTGTGTGACCTGTCTAATACCACAGAGATGATCTGAAATTTTCAGGAAACATAATCCTACAAAATAAAATTGTATAATTGTTAATCTCAAATGTCAATGATATCTATATGGGATCAAAACTGTGTGTTTGAAACAACTGCATAGAACCTTAAATAGCTTCTGTCTTGAAACTTAGAATCAGAAGTTCTTTGGAGATCAAATAAGCAGCAACAATTGAGAAACTAACTAAAAGTTTAAGGAATGAAAACAAGTTTGCGGCAGCAAGTAATTTTGTTTGTGAGTTATAATAGAGAGAGTCGTACCACATAGTAATAAAGTACTCTGCATTCTGTCAACATTACTTTAGCATAACAAAAAAAGGATACATAAAAATACATGACTATCACTACAGATGAAAAGAGACACTGAGGGGATGAAGAGATGCCTCTGATGTTAAGAGTACTTGCTACTTTTGAAGAGGACGCAGAGTATGGTTCCCACACCCACATGGCAACTAATAACCTAAATTAACTCATGATCCAAGAGGTTCATTGCCCTGCTCTGGCCTTTGTGGGCAATACTCCCCCCTCCCACACACATATTGCATGGGTATATGTGCATACAAAACACTCATACACAAAATAAAATAAATTTAAATGTCTTTGAAAATGCTCATTTACCATACATATACAAATACACATACACAAACAAACAAACAAACAAACAGGGAACAGAAATTAAAGCATAGAACCAAAAACATTAATAATAGTTAAATATTAGAGGTGAGAAAACTTATTCATTTTTGTTTTCAATGCAATTCTATTTATAGTTATGTTTCTCCTTTTAGAATATATTTTTACTTTTTAAACATTCTGACATTAAAATATAATTACAGTATTTCTCTTTTTGTTTTCCTTCCTCCCTTCAAACCTTGAATATTATTCTCCTCTTTCCTTCAAAATCACGACCTCTCCTGTGGATGACTCCTTGATGACCCAGGATAGGGGAACTCTAGGCCGCTGGCTGAGACAAGAATGGGTTGGCAGGAGGGGGAGCACCCTCATAGAGGCAGGGGGAGGGAGGAGGGGAGGGAGGATTATAGAGGGGAAACTGGGAAGGGGGCTAGCATTTGAAGTGTAAATAAATAAAATAACCAATAAAAAGTGAAAAAAATCACAACCTCTTCTTACATAAATTATTTGTGCATGTATATGTGTATATATTAGATATATCTTTTGAGATATAACATGCTCAGTATATACAATACTAATTATTTGTATGTTCTCAGGGCTAACTATTTACTACTGGACAACCAATTCATTTGAAAGTGTATTTTCTCTGGTAAAAGCCATCTTCTCACAATCCCTGCTTTCCTTAGTTGCCTATAGTTCATTGTGTAGAGATGAGGTCTTTGTTCAGCTCACATAATGGTAAGACTTTATGAACATAGTTTCTGATATTACTAGGAGACACATGTAACAGAAAACTCCTGATCTTCTAGCTTTTACAATCTTCTGCTCCATTTTTTAATGTTCCCTGAATCTTTCATGCATGAGTATATTTTAAATATATCCATAACTGTATTTTGATCAGTTATTCTTTCATGGTAATATTAGTCTGTTGCAAAGAAAGGTTTCCTTGATGAAGAATGAAGCTACATATATCTGTGGGCATGAAAAAAAAATGTTGTTAGGAATTATACTGACTTATTAGATTTGCAGTTGTAGATTCTCTTCCAAAAACCATGACTTCCAAAAATCATGATTATACAGCTAGGTTTCCACTACTAGGCATGGTTTTCCTCTTAATGAGTGGGTCTCGACTGTAATTAGAGAGCCCTTAGTTACTACAAAGGTATATGAGCCTTCATCCTTCAGCCTTGCCATGCCTGGTATAGTTAGCCCTGAGAGGTTGCACCAGAGTCTGACCAATACAGATGTGAATGCACATAGCTTACCATCAGACTGAGCATGGGGAGCCTAATGTTGGAGTTAAGGGAAGGACTGAAGGAGCTGAAGTGTTTAGCAACTCCACAGAAAGAAAAACAATATCAACTAATGAGATCCCCTTCCCCCAAAGCTCCCAGGGACTAAACTACCAACCAGAGAGTACACATGGTGAAACCCATGGCTACAGCTGCATATATCCCAGCCTTATCTGTAATCAATGGATGGGGAGCTCTTTGGTCCTGTGTTTGCTTGATGACCCAGCATAGGGAAATGCTAGTACACTGAGGCAGGAGTGGGTGGTTGGAATGGGAGCATCCTCATAGAAGCACAGGGTTTTGTGGAGGTGACAGGGGGTTGTCACGGTTTGTATATTCTTGGGCCAGGAAGTGGCACCATTTGGAGATGTGGCCTTGTTGGAATAGGTGTGCCACTGTGGGTGTGGGCTTAAGATCTTCACCCTAGTTGCCTGGAAGTCAGTCTTCCACTAGCAGTCTTTGGATAAAGACTCCTGCTCCGTGCCTACCTGGATGCTGCCATGTTCCCACCTTGATGATAATGGACTGAACCTCTGAACTTGTAAGCCAGCCAATTAAATGTTGTTCTTTTATAAGACTTGCCTTGGTCATGGTGTCTGTTCACAGTAGTAAAACCCTAACTAAGACAAAAGTTGATACCAGGTACTGGAGTATTGTGATAGGCCTGACCATGCTTTTATTTGAAAGAATGTGGATTTGGGAACATTGGATTTGGAAAGCAGTGGAATGCTTTAAATGGGGCTTAATGGGTCATCCTAGTAGGAATATGGAAGACTTTGTTGCTGGGAATAATTTGAACTGTGCTGACCTGGCCCAAGAGATTTCAAAGGAAAAGAATTTCAGAATGTGGCATAAAGACTGTTTTGTGATATTTTGGTGAAGAATGTAGTTACTTTTTGCCCTTGTTTGAAAAGTCTGCCTAAGGCTAAGGTGAAGAGACTCAGATTAATTTCATTGACAAAGGAAGTTTCAAAAAAACCCAGCAGATAATTTGATCTCTGGTTAAGTCTTATGGAGAGAAGTTTGAATAAGTATAGCAAGCTTAGAAAGGAAAAATATAATATATATGGTTCCAGTATTAAAGGGGTACCAGGAAGTGAAATGGAGCAAAATCTTGTTTTCTAGGAGATAAGAGATTAAGGGAGTGGGACCTTGGGGCAAGATCCTACCCAGCTAAATTTAGATCTAGGCATGGTGATACATACCTTTAATCTCAGGAGACAGGCTTGCTGCTCTCTGTGTTTAAGGTCAATCTACAGAGCAAGATCCAGAAGAGCCAATCTTACATAGTGAAAAAGTTGGAGAACAGAAAGCTGGTGATAATGTAATAGAACAAGGGGCCATGTTCTAGCTCTTGCAAGCAGCAGAACTCTGCAATTTCAGCCATATGGATCTGGCTTTAGAGTGAATAATAGAAGGGACTACTTGGACAATCAATGCTGATTAGCTGGAGCTAATAAATTAGCAGTTATTAAGAAGAGACCAGCATCAATGAGTTGAAATCTTCTGGGAAGTGTTTTCTGAGAGCACAAAGAAGCTGTGTTCCAGAGATTGCCAAGGTTGTACCTCATGCTGGGGCTGGACATGGTAATGTGTAAGAGTCACCCAGGTGGTACTGGTTTTGAAGGCATGAAGGTGTCATGAAGAACAGCTGAGGCTTCTGAGAAGTTATGGAGGGCCATTGGAGAAGGTGTAGCCTCAGTTGTATTTGATGGCCCAGGACTGAGGGAGTCATGCAAAGAATTTGAGGCTTGGCACTGTGAAGAGAGCCTATGAGAAGTTATTGGTGAAGCCTAGTTGGAGTAGAACACTCCAGTGTATTGGAGATGTCAGTACCATGGAATGATCACCAAAAACAGCAGCCATAGTGGAATGGATCAATCTGAATTTAGAGTGCTACAGAGGGCAGAGCTGGAGAAGTGGTGCCAGCCCTTAGGAGGAGTCCAAAAGATCAAGTGGAATACCTGACACTGAAACAAGAAGCTGTCACCATTGAAATTGCCTTAGAGACTCAAAGATGTTAAATATGCCAGAGCCATGGGATACATGCTGAGCAAAGCTGCTAACAAGGAGTAGAACCAGACCAGAAGAAAGCAGTTTGTTGCAGTCAACAAAGATGAAAAAGGAGTGGAGATCTGAAGACCACTTTGCCATCAGCCATGAAGATACAGAGTTTGGAATTTGCCCAGCTGGTTTCCTGCCTTGCTTTGGGGATTACAGTTAAGTGATTGGATGAATCTTAGAAGAGATCTTGAACTTTGGATTGTTTTTAATTAGATATTTTCTTCATTTACATTTCAAGTGCTATCCCAAAAGTCCCCTTTACCCTCCCCCTGCCCTGATCTCCTACCCACCCACTCCCACTATTTGGCCCTGGCATTCCCCTGTACTGGGGCATATAAACATTTCTAGACCAAGGGCCTTTCTTCCCCAATAATGGCCAACTAGGCCATCTTCTAATACATATGCAGCTAGAGACATGAGCTCTGGGGATTCTGATTAGTTCATAGTGTTGTTCCATTTATAGGGTTGCAGACCCCTACAGCTCTTTGGTACTCTCTCTAGCTCCTTCATTGGGGACCCTGCGCTCTGCCCTATAGATGACTGTGAGCATTCACTTCTGTATTTGTCAGGAACTGTCAAAGCCTCACAGGAGACAGCTAAATCAGGGTCCTTTCAGCAATATCCTGAACTTTGGATTTTTAACATTGTTGAGACTGCTATAGACTATGAGGACATTAAAAGTTGGACTAAATAGATTTTGCACTATGCTATGTTTAAGTATGCCTCCTTCTCCATAGACTCATGTGTTTGAACAAGTCTATGAGGGCCAAGGAGTGGAATGTGATGGTTTGTATATTCTTGGGCCAAGGAGTGGCACCATTTGGAGGTGTGGCCTTGCTGGAATAGGTGTCTCACTGTGGATGTGGGCTTAAGATCCTCACCCTAGTTGCCTGGAAGTCAGTCTTCCACTAGCAGTCTTTGGATGAAGACATAGAACTCTCAGCACCTCATGTTCCGTGACTGCTAGGATGCTGCCATGCTCCCACCTTGATGATAATGGACTGAACCTCTGAACCTGTAAGCCAGTCCAAATTAAATGTTGTTCTTTTATAAGACTTGCCTTGGTCATGGTGTCTGTTCACAGCAGTAAAACCCTAACTAAGACAGGGATTAACCTGGAAAGAGAATAACATTTGAAATGTAAATCAATAAAACACCCAATGAAAAAGATTTAAAATCCCTGAGTTTCCTATTGAAGCTACATGGAACAAACATCCTATTGAAGGCCCATTTTCAGAATTGGGCTAACACAAACCCTTCTCAATATGTCACATAAGAAAGGGTTCCAGATCACACTTTTTAAAGTAGACTTTATGACATCTAGGAGGACAAAAGGATAAAGAAAATAAACACACACACACACACAAACAAAAAAACAAAAAAAAAAACAAAATACAATGTGGGAAAAAGCACTTAGGATTCCCCTGTCAGGGGAAATCTCTTAATATTTGCTATTCAATAGGATTTATATTTACTTATGTTTTACTTTAGTGACGGAGCTGGTTGTGTTCATGAACATCAGCTATAATTAACATCCCTTTTAATTTATTGAAAAATAGATTCTTTCAAATAATATATCCTAATCATTGAGAATACTCTTCAAACTTTTACACAGAATTGAAGCATAAGAAATATTGCTCAATTAATTTTATGAGGTTACAGTTACCTGATATCTAAATCACATGAAGAATCAAGAAGCAAAGGATATTACAAAAAAATACAAACAAATTTCATTTATGAACACAGATACAAAAATTCTTAACAAAAAATCCTTGCAAACAGAATCCAAGAACACATTAAAGTTTTCACCCACTATGATCAAGGAGGCTTCATCTCAGAGACTCAGAGATAATTCAACATACACTAATTAATAGTAATCAAGAGATATTTTAATTATGCATTTCTGAGTAGCTGGTACTTCAAGAATACAAAAAAATTAAGTTTATTTTTCATTCTCTTAATAGCAAGTAATGGATGCCATGGGTGTTATAATTTCAAATTGAGAGGGTATTTGTCTGTGTTTCATATCATCTGTCATTTTAAAGAAACACCCATTCCAACTTGAGGGATTAACCCATTTTCTGGGACAAAATATGTATAGGACAAGGAGAAGTTCCCAGAAACTGTGGCATCTTTAACAGGAGTTTTTTTACTAAGGTGTTGATGTATAAAAGTCTGTATTAAATAAAGGTATTCAGAAATCAGTTATATATAACCAATTCCTGCTTATGTTTATCCAGTGGCTTTATTTTTCTCCATTTCTGTGAAAGTAAATCAATGAAATAATAGTTTGTTTGTTTTTTCTGATCACAAAATTATAACAAATATCAAACTCCAGAGATCAGGCTTTGTTGATATAGAAGCTCATCCACTGTCTATACATTCTCTCTTGATCCTCTCAATTCTCCAGGGGAGAAAAGGTGCATCACTTCTTTATGTACTTGTACCTCTCAACGCCATAACAATGAAGGAGAATTGACCTTTTTCTATTGTGAATAATAGGTAAAAACAAAGCCCCAGCATTTAAACCACTTATTTCAGTAACATCTTTAAATTTTTATTAGAAAAAACATATATCTTCTATCAAAGAAAAAAATCTCTGATTTATAAGTTTTCTTCATGATTTACTCATCTAACTTCAACAGGATTTTTTCAGCTTGGCCTATATGCTGCATTTGTTTTTAGATAAAGTAAATGCTTTAGATTAGCTAACTCTCATATTCCACCCTCCACCAAATCATCTGAGAAGCAATGTGCCTTCTTTGATAAATATAATGTTTAATTATGAGTTTAATTTTTCAAATAAGTGAGCAATATTGAATCAGTGACTATAGCATATAGGCAGTTTTGTACTAAAATATGCACTGAATTGTATTTTAATTAAATCACAAAAAACATCATTGGTGATCAACATATGGGAACAGAAATATTATAAGCTTTATTGCAAAAATCTGATCCAAATAGAGTTCTTACAGACATACCAAAATGAAGTTTTACACAGTTCATCCATTAGTTTTAAGGAGCCTGGTATAACTGTCCTCTGAGAGGCTCTGCCAGAGCCTAACCAATACAGATGCAAAAGCTCACAGCCAACCATAGGACTGAGCATGGGAACCTCAATGAAGGAGTTAGAAAAACAGAAGGATATGAAGGGGTTTGCAACACCATAGGAAGAACAACAATATCAACTAACTGGACCACCCTCCCCCTCCGGAGCTCCTAAGGACTAAACAACCAACCATAGAATACACATGAAGGGACCCATGGCTCCAGCTGCATATGTTACAGAGGATGGCCTTGTTGGGCATCACTGGGAAGAGAGGCTGTACTGGCTGGTTTTGTGTGTCAACTTGACACAGGCTGAAGTTAACACAGAGAAAGGAGCTTCAGTTGGGGAAGTACCTCCATGAGATCCAGCTGTGGGGCATTTGCTCAATTAGTGATCAAGGGGGAAAGGCCCCTTGTGGGTGGGACCTTCTCTGGGCTGGTAGTCTTGGGTTCTATAAGAGAGACTCTTACGAAGGAAGTGAAAGATTTGTATGACAAGAACTTCAAGTCTCTGAAGAAAGAAATTGAGGAAGATCTCAGAAGATGGAAGGATCTCCAATGCTCATGGATTGGCAGAATCAATATAGTAAAAATGGCTATCTTGCCAAAAGCTATCTACAGATTCAATGCAATCCCCATCAAAATTCCAACTCAATTCTTCNTCCCTCAACAGAGGAATGGATACAAAAAAATTGGTACATTTACACAATGGAGTACTACTCAGCTATTAGAAACAATGAATATATGAAATTCCTAGGCAAATGGATGGATCTGGAGGGTGTCATCCTGAGTGAGGTAACCCAATCACAAAAGAACTCACATAACATGTACTCACTGATATGTGGATACTAGCCCAGAAGCTTAAACTACCCAAGATACAACTTACTAAACACATGAATCTCAAGAAGAATGAAGTTCAAAATGTGGTCTCTGTGCTCCTCCCTAGAATTAAGAACAAAGCACACACTGAAGGAGTTACAGAGACCATGTGTGAAGCTGAATCAAAAGGATGGACCAACCAGTGGCGGCGGCCTCCAGGGATCCCTCCCATAATCAGCCACCAAAATAAACACTATAGCATATGCCAGCAAGATAATGCTGAAAGGGACCTGATATAGCTGTCTTGTGGGAGGCTATACCAGTGCCTGGTAAACACAGAAGTCGATGCTCACAGACAGCTATTAGTTGGAACACAGGACTCCCAAGGTAGGAGCTAGAGAAAGTACCCAAGGAGGGGAAGGGGTCTTCAACCCTCTAGGTGGAAGAATAACATGAACTAACTAGTTCCCCCTGTGCTCATGTCTCTAGCTGCATATATGGAAGAAGATGGCCTAGTTGGCCATCATTGGGAGGAGAGGCCCCTTGGTCATACAGACTCTATATGCCCCAGAACAGGGGAATGCCAGGGCCATTACGGGGGAGGCGGTGGGTAGGGGAGCAGGGTGGGGACGTGGGAGGGTAAGGGAAAATTTCTGGATAACATGTGAAATGTAAATGAAGAAAATATCTAATAAAGAGAAAAAAATATTGAAAAAAAAAAAAAAAAAAAAAAGAGCAGGCTGAGCAAGCCAGGGGAAGCAAGCCAGTAAATAACATCCCTCTATGGCCTCTGCATCAGCTCCTGCTTTCTGGCCTGCTTGAGTTCCAGTCCTGACTTCCTTGGTGATGAACAGCAGTATAAACTTTAAGCTGAATAAACTCTTTCCTCCACAGCTTGCTTCTTGTGCCATGATGTTTTGTCCAGGAATAGAAACCCTGACTAAGATAGAGGCCCTTGGTCCTGTGGAGTCTCAATACCATAGAGTTCGGTGGAAATGGGTAGGTGAGTGGTGGGGCAGCACCCTCCTAGAAGCAGGGGGAAGGGGCAATTGGATACGGGTTTGTGGAAGAGAAATTGGAAAGAGGGATAATTGAAATGTAAGTGAATAAAATAACCAATAACTAAAAGGAAAGTAATAAATTACATTTTGCAGATATGCTCTTTGCTTAACATCTCTTCCATTCCGGATTTGCTGCACACTTCTTCCTTTTGGACTGTTTCGGCTGTCTGTCTTTAGCTCTCAGTAGGAGGTATCCCATGTCTTTGTCATCTCCAACCACTTAGTATCTCTGCCACATTGGAGGTATCAGTTTTACAACTTCATGAAATGGCCCCTCTGAACTTCCTTGTGAGAACTCCCTGACACACATTTTGGCCTCAACAGCTCTCCTTAACTAAGGAGGAAGATTCCTGTATCCTTCATGACTGTGAAGTCAAAATCACATGTTTAATGCTGAGTTTCCTTAGTTCACATTGCTTTCAGAACTTTCTGCTTTCTAAGATTGAACCCCTTAGCATGTCAAATTCAGCTCTATTTACAGTGTTCAAATTCGTCTCTAGTCCAAAGTCACAGTCTTCCACATTTCTCCAAAAAATTGCAACTTCGGTTTATCACAGCGAAATGGAAATCTCTCAGTACCAACTTCTAGGTTATTTCTCTATTACTGTGATGTGGCAAGAGATGCTACAACCAAGAAAAGTTACACAGAAAAAAAAAAGTTTATATTAATTCTGCCAATCCATGAGCATGTTTGATCTTTCCATTTTATGAGATCTTCGATTTCTTTCTTCAGAGACTTGAAGTTCTTGTCATATAGATCTTTCACCTGCTTTGTTAGAGTCACAACAAAGTATGTAATATTATTTGTGGCTATTGTGAAGAGTATCATTCCCCCAATTTATTTCTCAGCCTGTTTATCCTTTAAGTAGTGTAAAGCCACTGATTTGTTTAAATTAATTTTATATCCAGCCACTTTGCTGAAGTTGCTTATCAGCTTTAGGAGATCTCTGGTGGATTTTTGGGGTCACTTAATTATACAATCATATCATCTGCCAATAGTGATATTTTGACATCTTCCTTTCCAACCCAGCTATACCACTCCTGAGCATATACCCAGAAAAATGCTCCAACATGTAATAAGGACACATGCTTCACTATGTTCATAGCAGCCATATTTATAATAGCCAGAAGTTGGAAAGAACCCAGATGTCCTTCAACAGAAGAATGGATACAGAAAATATGGTATATTTACACATTGGAGTACTATTCAGGTATTAAAAACGATGAATTCATGAAGTTCTTAGACAAATGGACAGAACTAGAAAATATCATCCTAAGTGAGGTAACCCAATCACTAAAGAAAACACATGCTATGCACTCATTGATAAGTGGATTCAAGCCCAAAAGCTCCAAATAAACAGGGTACAATAAACAGACCACATGAAACTCAAGAAGAAGGAAGACCAAAATACTCACAGGAGCAAATATGGAGATAAAGTGTACAGCAGAGACTAAAAAAAAAGGCCACCCAGAATCTGTCCCACCTGGGGATTCATCCCATATAGAGTTACCAAACCAAAACACTATTGCGGATGCCAAGAAGTGCATGCTGAAAGGAGTCTGATATAGTTGTCTCCTGGAGGCCCTGCCAGAGCCTTACAAAGGTGGCTGTTAGCAGCCAACCACTAGACTGAGAGTAGGGTCCCTAACAGAGGAGTTAGAGAAGGGACTGAAGGAGTTGAAGGGGTTTGCAACACTACAGGAAGACCAACAATATCAAGGAACCAGACCACCCAAAACTCCCAGGAACTAAGCCATCAATCAACAAAGGGGTACACATGGCTCCAGCAGCATATGTAGCAGAAGTTGGCCTTGTCAATAGAAGGAGAGGTCCTTTGTCCTATGAAAGTTTGTGTGAAGCCCCAGTATAGGGGAATCAAGGGTGGGGAGGTTGGTGTAGATGGGTGGGTGGATATGCTCATAGAAGCAGGGGGAGGGAGGGAAGATGTGATAAGGTGTTTCTGGGAAGGAGGGAAACCAGAAAAGGGGATAATATTTGAAATGTAAATAAAGAAAATATCCATTTAAAAAAAAAAGATTTATTTAAACTTAACATTTTAGAGAATGAGTCCATGATTTGTGGGCCTGGCAGCAGGCACTCAGGTATGAAGTGGGAACAGTGTCTAAGTGCTTACATTTTATTTACAAGTTGGGGACAGAGAGAAAAATAACTTTGAATGGCATGGTGTTTTGAAAACTGAAAGTTTGACCCCAGGGATATTTCGCCTCCAATATTGTCACACCTCCTAAACCTTTCTTAAAATTCCACCAACAAGCATTCAAACATAGAAGCCTATGAGAATGTTTTCATCCAAACCACTACAAGATCTAATGCCCTTTGCCCTCTTGGGGGACCTTCATGCACATAAACTCATACAGATACTACAAACACACAAATAAAATTATAAATCTTTTAAAAATATGAACCTCAAAATAAATAGTTTTGCTTAATAATGCATCCCATTCTCTTGTATTTTTAGGAGGAATAACTAAGGAGCGTAAGTTTAGTTTCATTAAGAAAAGCAAACTTAATGTATTCCTTTATTTAGGAGAAGCATATGATATAAGTTGACAGTTACTTTGTTTAGACAGTGTCATAATTTTATTTTATTGGCCACTTTTCTGAAGTCAAATAGAGCATGCATCCAATTTGGGTATCCAATTTGGGTATCCAACATCTATAGTCAAACAATGTCATCGAATCAAAAAGCCAAACTTGTCAGAATCAAGTACCTATATATTCTTCAACACTATTACACATAATTTGACCCATATGTGCTTAGATCAATAGCCTGCTGAGGTTGAGTAACATTTCAGTTTTTTTATTCTTCATTTTTAAAAATTAAAATACTTTAAAATAAATATGCTGTATGTTGCTAATCAACTAATAAAAATAAATATACCATTTTGATAATTATAAGAGAATTAACATGAGTTGGATATTCTTTGATTTTTCTAAAATACATACCATTTTGTCAGAATAAAAGTAGAAATTAAATTTGATATTTATTGCCTCTGGAATAGTTATATTGGCATACTTATACTCCATGGCTCACAAAGTCACCATCGAATTCAGCAGTGATAGTGAATTAATTTAAGCACAAATGAGGCCACATTTATGAAAGCATTCTTTCAAAATTTTGAAAGCATTCTTTTTACATTTCTATGTATACTAAAATATTCTACTGTATTCCTGTAATTTTTATAGATATTATGTTTTTTAGTAGAAGTCATTATTTGAGGAAACATGTTCTATTTTACTAAATGAAAAATGGTCCAAACTACTGATTTCTGAGGTAGTTTTAGCTTCAACTGCACAATGTATCATTATTAGAAATTTCTGAGCATTTTCTTTCAAGAGTAAATCAGAATTTACAAAATTAATGCTTGGATATTTCATTTTTTTTAAGGCACATAAATGGAATTAGAAAGTTCAGTCACTTCTACCAAGCTTTGTTCTTGTTGTATCCGAGTCTCACTATGCTGTGTGTCATAGGCTGACCTCTAACTCAGAATGTATCCATCCACACGTCTGAAGTATTGCGTTAGTAGTATGCATTGCTATGCCCATCTCCAGGCCTTTAAAAAAAGTCTGGAACATAAATCTTTCCTAGTATGTATCTCAAAAATAACAAGTAATTTGGATCATTTTCCTCATGATTTTGCCTAAAATGCTTATTTTTCTAAAATACAGAACTGAAATTTTTACTTTGTTCTATAATCAATTGTTCTTTATTTAATTTGTACATAATAAAAAAATTCTGCAGTCAAAGATCAAACAACTTATATGTTTATCATATAAATTTTAGCTATCTCTATTACAAAACAAAACCATTATAAGGAACATAAAAATAAACTCTACAAGAAAGTTTGGAAGATTGTAAAAGTAATTGATAGTTTTAAAAAAAAGGCAATGTCTCAATTCAAATACCCTCTGGCTATTTTCAAAAATAATTTTGTTTACTCTGTATTGTAAAAAAATGCAACATGAAATAATGAATATGACTAAACCTACAGTTAATATAAAATCTGTTTGTGAAACCCATAACAGATGGCTTGATGCAAATTAAAGTCATCACTCTGCCATTTAGAGTTGGAAGAAAGGACATATATTTTAAGGTACATTAGTTCCAAACTACTTATTTGAAATCTATCATACACCCAGAGAAACAAACTTATTTAACACCATACTTGTACACAGGGTTTGTGATATCGCTCACTGTTGAAGTACATACTGAGTATGTGTGTGGAATCATGGCTTTAATATCTAGTAGCCTGAGAAAAATTATATATTCTAAATAAAAAGCCTCTTCTATACAAGAATCTTTGCACATGATAGTCTTATGTAATGTGTGTGAGGGTGGCACTGAGAATTGAGAAAGATTCTTACTAAAACCTTTCCACAGAGTTGAAAGTCAATGGTAAGCCATCTGTACCTAAATCTTCCAGGGCATGAACAATCAAATTTCAAAATATTTATTGTCATTTAACTTCTTCTCCTGCCTCTTAACCTCCTGCTTCCCCTCCCCCCATTCTTTCCCTCCCCCCTCCACATGATCATGGCCAGCTTCTACTACTCTACTCCCTCCTTTTCTCTGCCTTTCTCTGCCTCTACTACCCTCTTACCTCCCCTTCCTGTGACCTGAATAAACTCTATTCTGTGTTTTGCTGTCATGTGGCTTATCCCTCAGGGGGAAGGGATGCCTAGGCATGGGTCCCTCAGAGACACCCCCTTCTCCCACATCTCACCACATCCCTTAGAACATATCTAAATATTCCTTTATCTATGATTATCAAAAGAATGATTATAAAAATATAAAGGAATATTAAGATAAGAGGGTAGTAGATGCAAAGAAAGGTAGAGAGGGAAAGAGTAGAGAAGTAGAAGCTGGCCATGACCATGTGGATAGAGGGGGGAAGTAAATGGGATAGAGTGGGAGCAGGTGAACCAGAGGAAAGGGAGAGACAAGAGTTAGAGAGAGCAGATGGGACAAGCATCCCCTTTTATGGTGGGCCAGGCCTACCTGGCTGCTGCCAGATAACTATGGGGAGGAGCATACCTGGCTGTTGCCAGGTAACTGTGGGGCTGGAGTCCAAACAGAATATCAGCAATATATATGAAAGAAACCATGCATTATTGTTTTGCTGAGTTAGGAAATGTTGACCGTTATGCTCTCAAATTCTCTTGTTTTTCTGCAAATAACATAACATTGTATTTTTCTTTATATAGATACAAATTATTTGTATAAACCATATTTTTATACATTAGTTAGCTATTTATCAATTATATTTGGATATTAGTATTTTATAACAGTAATTAAAATTAGTTATATTAATATAAAATTTGATAAACTTTACTACTATGTAAAAACAAGTATTATGTATCATGTTAAGTACAATCTTTGGATATGACAAGAATTTTATATGGCTTCTAATCATTAAAAAAATGGACTTCATTTTTTACATATAAGGAAGGATTTTTTTTCCTTAAAAAGACATATTTACATTAGTCTTTATTCAGAATATTTTCTAGTCATAATTTTAAATCTATAATTGTGTAATATAAACTACTTGTAAAAATAATAATGTCCTTGGTTTATGAAATGATTATTACAGATGAATTGTTTAAGCCCCACTTATTGTAAGCTATGAGCAAAAAAACAGTGATTGCTTACAGATATGAGATAATTCTACAAATTGTCAAAAAGATAAAGATCTCAAAGGACTCTATCTCAGGACCACAAGGCAGATAATAACTCAAAGAGCTCAAAAATGATTTGTATGCTCCAAGCCAAAGCCTTGGGGAATGTGAAAAACAAAGAAGGAATTTCTTTAATCTGAGCAATGTCTTACTATGAGTGGACATGCCAGGAACTCTGGGAATAGCCGTACCTCATGAGGATGGAATTGTCACTATTCTTAAAGACATGGCCCCAGTCTACGTAATACTGTTTAAATTGGAGAGCCCCTTCATATCTCATATCTCATTGGACATTTAATTTATTTCATATTTCAACTACAGAAAAAGTAAACAAAACATGTTTAATTCAAAAATGGGTTTATCATGAAGTTTACATGTATTTTTATACACTGTTGTCATCCTTCTATTAATCAGATAAGTTACATACTAATCATTTCACTCAAGTTTTTCTTAGAGTTAATCACATTTGGTTTGAGGAAATTTTGTTTTCTAGCATAGTATATTAAAATTTCAAAATATTTTGTGGTTTTTAAAATTCATCTATTAGTTCTTTCTTTTTTATTAAAATTTAGAAATTTATAATTGCAAGAATGTAAGTCAGTGGCATTTTTTTATTTTGAAAACTTCTATTTTTTTTTTTTTTTTGGTAGGTTTTCTTGGGTTTTATCACATATGACAGTAACACTTTGGAGTAACTGTTTTTAATCTGATTAACTAAGAAAAACCTGAGTGAGACAATTATTATGTAACTTATATATTTGTGTAATTTATTTTGACAATTAAATAAGGGCAGAGAATTGCTGTGAAATTTATCAAGTTTTAGGCTACAATAAAAACTACCTTTCTTATTTGTATCACCACATATGTGGCTATTTTTAGCATCTTAAGTAGAAAGTAACAATTAATTTTTAATTCATTTTAGAATCTGTTTACATGAAGCTACATATTTTAATCATTTCATTCACAGGTTTCAGTTAATGTTTAAGCAAGATAATCTAATATCTATCTATCTATCTATCTATCTATCTATCTATCTATCTATCTATCTATCTATCTACATATACATGTCCTTATTGTAATTATAATTTTGAATACAACCAGTTATTCTTTTCTTTATTTTTCATGGAATTAAAACAATAAATAGCTATTCCATTGGCTTTAAAATAGGATTTGACTTCTTTGTCTTGTGGTTATAGAGCATATAGATCAATTGTTGTGATAGAGCAATCCTGCTGTTTGGTTGACTTTTTGCTCCAGATTCTTTCTTTAATATCTCTACATCCCATAACCCTCTAACTCATACTATACCTCTATAAACTGGGAAGAATTAGAGAGTGGAGGAAGACCATCTCCTGGCTTGGATTCAATGCACAACTTTTCACTTCTCCTGCCATCTCTGAAACATCCACTGCAGTGTGATTATATTTAATTTTTGGACAAAAATTTGAGAAACTGTTGGAAGCTTTGCTAGTACAGTTCCTACAAGGAAAAGTGGTTCCTCTAAGGCATGAAATTTTATTATAAAATCTGTCTTGCTCTCGTCTAATTCATTGTTTGCTTTTTTTTTTTTTTTTTGTTTTGTTTTCCATATGGACTTCTCTTACTTGGCTTTTTGGGTATCCACAATACGGAGGGCAATGTCTCCCAGTGAGTAGAACTCAAGGCTCCTTTTGGGAGCTGTTCCCTGGCTTTTTAAATAGGATGCTGCCAGGGAAGAATCTTATGAGCCTGGCATTTTTGCAAAGTGGAAGAAAATTGCCTTTGTCAGTGCCAGAGTTAGACAGATGAATAGATGGATATAGTTGTATTTAATATTTAACACATTAAATTTACATTTCTTGAACTGGGTAGATATGAATACAGTAAAACAATCTTATTTTGAACTTTAAATATTTCTTCATCATAAATGTGTTCTGAATTAAAATGATTCTCTTAATTTTGGAAAGGTAACTGCAAAAGAAATTTAGAGTTAGAATGTTATGTCTTTAATGTGACTTATATTTTAGGTATTATTTGCTAAATCTGGTATGAAAAATAAGAAATACAATCCTCTGCTTTCTTCAGTATCCTTCAGTATACATTATAATTTATTTTTTAACTTTAACATAATTAATGCTAATAGGATTTACGTAAGAAACATAATTTCAAAGAGTTATTTCACTCATAATTGAATGAAATACTCATTGATATATTTTTTTTTCTGCTTACTTCTTTGAGTCATTTGGTTTTGAGGCTATAATTCAAATCATTTATCTAATGTCTCTCAGCTTTTAACCCTTTCAATTCTTAACATGCTTGT
Source organism: Mus minutoides (assembly GCA_902729485.2). NCBI lineage: Eukaryota > Metazoa > Chordata > Mammalia > Rodentia > Muridae > Mus > Mus minutoides. The sequence goes on along the minus strand of LR751395.1, from coordinate 73,121 downwards.
AAATGCTAATTCCTTTTTGGACTTTATTGTATCCCCTTTTAGTTGAGATAGACCAACACAAGCTATAGATTCTTTGCCCTCGTTTCTTCATGATTGTTGGTTTTATGTTTCCTCTGGCTTTAATCTCTAATTTTATTTCCTAGATCTATTCTTCTATTGTATACAATTTCATAAGACCGGACTTCTGATTCAAACCAGATGATACAAAAATGTATATTTTAGCTCATTTAATGAGAATTTTGTTCTCATCTGGATATCTACATAGGCAGAAATCGTTCCTGGAGGTACATCCAATAGACACATTTTTTTTTTTTTATTCTTATCCAGGGAAGACAACATAAAACAGGAGGCTAAGCATGACTCTAATTTGTGATAATCTACCTGGAAGGTCTTAATCAGTCTGAAAAGCAGTGCTTCTCTTGGACATAAAGCATATGCAATTGTACAAAAAAAAAATGGTGAATTGTTCCTGACTTTGTAAAAAATATTTACAGGTTGCTATCAGTGAGTTATTTTCAGTTAGAGAATTACTAGTTAGAGTCCTGACTATATAACACTGGTCTAATTGGAGTCACTATTTTTCGTGCAACACAAATGTTGCAGGGATAAATGCTAAAGTAATCCAAGAATTAGGACATAAATTATGGCATCTTTAATATACAAGCTTGCATTATATCTTAATATACATGATTGATATCAAGTGATATAATTATGCATTATTAATTTATAATTATATTCAACCATATTATATAGTAATATAATATAGTAATATAGTTTGCCACAACTAATAGCAGTAAGCATAATTTTTTTATTGAATTTTCCTAATCTGTGTATTTGGCATAATCTGTCACTGAATATTCCTAGTCTATATATTGTATTTATCTTGAAAGGAGTATCTGAGAATAGTACCAGCCCCTCACAAATGATTTTTGGATGATCACTGCTTTGCAGATGAGATTAAGCTATTTTACAGGCATTGACATTAGAGATCAAGACAACACTTGAAGCTTGATTGAATGTCAAGGGGAAACTGTGGTACTCTTCTAATATTAGTTACACTAGAGCTTAATAAGTTTATACTCTTGCTTATTGGCCATATAAACGTGAGTAACCCACTAATTCTGAAATCCCGATTTGTATTCCTGCTTTAAAGGAATGATCCATCTGCCTTAGCAGAGATAAAAACGTTGCTAAAGTACATAAGAATACAATATAACAATGACTTCTACAGCATATACATTCTCTTAGCATCATAAGGATCCTAGAGGTAATTCAACATATTTGGAGTGGTATGCATAGATTATATGAAAAGTCTATAATATTTCATGCAAAAGACTTAAGAAATTACAACATTTCTAAGCAAATATGATTCCCAAATCACCCCCTACCAAGGATTATGAGGGGTGACTATATATTTCATTGAAGTCTTGCTTTTCTTATTTTATAAAATAGTGCATTATTGGCTTTGCTTTCATTTATATTTACCTATTTTTCATTACAAAATCAAATTATTGAAACATATAAATGGAATTTGATTGAATTTCATAATTTTAGCATAAAGTATTCAATTATAAATAAGTATTTGTGTGTAAAAAATCACAATTGTTTATAAAAAAGAATGGAAAATAAAGGAACTATTATAATGTATTTTCATTGTTGATGAAAAGGAAGAATATCTGAAACAGGTTTGAAATAGCAGTTATCTATGGTATGTATTTTCCTGGGCAGGCTTTAGATCCCTCAGGGTAACTCATGATTGTAAAGACATCATGGAGTAGGAAGAAAATTAGAAAGGCCATTTAAAATGGAGCAACATTCCAGGTCAATTTCAGGATGTGTAATGATGTGAGAAATGAACAAAAGTAGAGAAATCCAGTTCTGTACCCAAAGCTGTGTGCAATGAGACTGAGTTAAACGTCAGTCAGATATCTCCTTGGAGTTGTGATTTATTCACACTACAGCAATTAACTGCCTCATATTTTTGCAGTTGATGATTTTCTTCTCTCCACTAAATTGGATTGTTCTTGCTACTGAGTATTGTTGTTTATTGTATCATACTCATTATCATTCTTTAAAAAAAAAAAAAACATGCCTACTTCCAAACTTATGATAAATTGTGTCCATTTAGTTGAAATCAACAAAACCAAAGTCTACTAAGAAGCTTCAGAAACACCACTGTGATGGACTTTATGGGATGAATATAAGTAAATCTCATGAGAGTTGCAACAGAGTAAAACAGTTGAATATCATGAAAGCTAGAGACCAGAAGACAACAGTTACTTTCATAAGGAGAATGATTCACAGAAATCTACTTTGGGTCACAGTCTATCTTGGACAAAATTCATCAGGAAAGGAAAACTCAGAGTGGTGTCCAGGGGTCTGGTGACACTGCTGAGAAATGATTAATCACTCCACATGATAGTCATTCTTTATTTGGCAAGAAAACAAAAGAGAACGATACAGAAAAAAAAAAAAACCTTTTTGTATGAGTTAATACTTAGAAAATTTTCTGTACCTTTAACTAATGAACTAAAATTGAAGTTAAGAGCAAATAGTTATACATTTTTAACAGAAAGTAGAGAAAAATCTGCTTTGACTTTAAAAATGAAATATTTAAAGAACACAGATCTTTAATTTTATATAACATTCTACTATTTATTATATAAAATTTACTGCAACATCAAAATGGCCTGGAGCATACACATATTATGATATACATACTGTCAAGAACATAGCCTACATAAGCCTTATTAAAACAAGCCTTAAAATCTGAATATAGATATGCTTCATCCTTGTTGAATAATTTATTGATTATAGTATTTCAATCACAAGACTGCCTCTTTTCATTGGTCTATGTGATTATATTTTATTTTATTTATTTCCTGTGCTGAAACCTGAGTTCAAGCATATACTAGGACCTGCCTAACCTACTCTGGTAGTTTAATGATGTAATGAACTGAAATTTTGAGAATAAATGTGATTAAACATAAAGGTATGTAAGTGTCAAACACCTAACAAATTTTTTAACCTAAAACGGAAAAGTAGGAATTATATATCTTTAATTTAAAATTTTTATTTTATTTTTGAGAGAATTTTGTTTCTTAAGTTGGAATACATGACTGAACATTAAATTTGTATAATTTCCACATAAAACATTTCCTGTCTCAGAGTTTTTTACATTGTAAAATAGTTATTAGGAAAGCTGTTCATAAAAAAGCCAAGATAAATTATATTAAGATTGTAAAAGGTCTAAGTTTTATCTTTAAAAAATATGACTGATGTGCCTGTCATATATTTCTGAAGCCCATCAGAAAACATCCAATTCCTGATCAGTAATGGAGTTTGGTGTGTNAAAAAAAAAAAAAAAAAAAAAAAAAGCCTTTTCTTCAGTGGAAAAACATTTTACATTTTCAGACTCCAGACAACCAAGGAGTACACGTGGAGCCACCCAGGGCTCCAGCTGCATATGTCCCAGTTATCTGGCATCAATGGGAGGGGAGACCTTAGTCCTATAGAGGCTCAATGACCCAGCATAGGGGAAAGCTAAGGTGCTGAGGCGGAAGGGAATGGGGGGGGGGGCAAAAACCATCACAGATGCAGAGGAGGAGGACAAGGGAGGGGATAGGAAGATTAACTGGGAAGAGGATAATACTTTAATAAATAAATAAATAAATAAATAAATAAATAAAATAACCAATTTTAAAAAGGAAAAAATAAATAATGAAAACACCACTCTAAAGAGTAAGTATATATATATATATATATATATATATATATATATATATATATATATATATGAATATGAGTGGGTGGCAAGCTCCTAGTAAATAGTACATAGGACATACACAAACACGAGAGAACATGAAGGATCGTTTTTTCCAGTGCTTACTAAAATTCTTTTTCCATACTTTGGTAAGTATTCATGATAGTGTTCTAATGTGTGTCGTATAATGATAAATACACATGAAGTCAGCATAAGGGGGCACATACTGCGATTCAGCTTCAGGAGGAATGGGTGGCGATACAGAAGTGGTGAATTACTACGGTGAATGTGGAACTTTGACTTCATAGAAAATAAATTCTAAACAAACCAATATGATACAAAATTGGAGTTTAAAGAGGTTTTTAAAATATGTAAGCACAGGACTTAAGAGAAGGGAGCCTTCAGGTAAAAATAAGGTAGAGTTCCAGTACAGGCTTTTTAAGAGAGAGGTATAATTAATGGTCTTCTACGGAGTCGTGTATACATTTTTGGTAGCTTCTGAAGTTGTATTTCGAAGGGTTGCTACGGAAACCTCTCTCAGTAAAGAAGATCATGGGGTGATTCCTGATGTGAATTTGATGGTATCATAGCTGATAGGATAAAGCCCTTGGGTCACAAGAATTGCACAGAAGTTAAATCATTTTTTACTGTAAAACAAAGATTATAGACTTGTTTGTGAGAGACTCTAAAAATAACTGCAAAAGGAGTAAAACTAGAGTCAAGGCCGTATGCATATGCATCTCCATTTTAACATTTTGGGTTTTTTTTTGTTTTTGTTTTCTTTTATTTTGCTGTTTTGGTTTGTTCTGTTTTGAGACAGGATTTATCTGTGTAACAGCCCTGGCTGTCCTAGAACTTGCTTTAGACAAGGCTGATCTAGAATTCCCAGAGATCCACTGAACTGCCTTCTGAATGCTGGGATTAAAGGCATATGCCACCACATTAAATTGTTTGAAAATATCTCAACATAAGTGAACTATTTTCAATTAGAAAGAAAATTTTGTTCATTGAGATATTACTGATGCTCATACAGTCTCCCCCCACGCCTTTCTATCCACCACCAATTTCACTGGACGTGTTGGGTGTATCTTCTCTCAAATCACATTTAGCATTGCTTGATGTTTTGCAGGCTGATTGAGATCCAAATAACCACTTCTATAAACAGCACACTCTTCCAACAATGAGATACATATAGATCTGCTACAATGTCAGTGTGATAGAGACGTCAGGGTATCAAATAGCTACATAGCTTTTCATATCTATTTACTTTTTATAACCTCTTGATAAAGCTACAGTTTTCTTTGCTTTCAGTACTATGGGGTCCAGTGTTTTAATTATTTCCTTCCTCCTTTTCTTTAGATCAACTTTTAAATTAATGCCCCCCCCCCCAAAAAAAAACCTCTCAATTTATGTGCAATTTTTCCGATGATTTGAATAATTCTAAATTCCTTTGACTCCCAGTGGCAGCTATTAATTCAGAGAATAAAGCTTCACTTGTGATGCTTCCCATACAAAACTATGCAAACACACCAACATATTGATCTATTTAGCCTTAAAAAGTTTATTTGAAAACATTAATTTGAGAAACTTCCATTGAGCTGATGGCAGTGTTTTTATTTTTCTTCTATGATTTTATGAAATATATTTGAAAGAGAACTGCAATATGACCACCCTGTTCCATATCACATATCTCTTAAGAATTGCTGATGTTGAGTCACATAAGTGAGGAATTGAATTTTAATTTTACCCAATCTCAGCCAGTGTATATTTAAATTTAAAAACCAATGCTCATGTAAAAACTGTTCAATATGTCTGGAGTAGCTGAGATGCATGAATCCACTTTTCCAATAGTAAATTTAGTGAAATTAACGTCTAGCTCAAGAATTTCTGATGAAAGTTGAGCATCTATAAGATGCTATCTTCAAATACTGAGCAGATTTTTGTGGGAAAATATTTTAACCCTGTAGGTCTGTTACACAATGTACCCTAAAGATGAGAAATGTTTGGCTATTTGCATTCTTCAAACAGTTGGATAACTCATTTCCATATTTTTCAGGAAGATCTGTGTGTAATTGCATTTAATTATGAGTAATATGGTCATATGTGTTAAATAGTTTTATTAAAGTAATCAGAAATATCTTTCAACTTTATTGAATAACTTTTTATATTCCCTAGAAAACATTTTACAGATAAGCACATCAAAATGTAAACAATTTAACCTAATTGGATTTAACTAATCTTTGTTTTTACCTGACAAAATTCTTGCTAAGCCTCACTTGCCTAGCCTTTCTTAGTGATATTTACATCTGAATTTAAATCTTAAAACTGAATTTCAAAACCATTACCATGTAAAATTTAGAAACAATGTTAAATTATAGGGATAGTGTTATAGGCATTTATAATTTTTTTGTTTGTTTTTTGGAATGGTTTTGTTTTGTTTTGTTTTGGGTGAAGGATTTAATTTAACCCAGTTTCCACTTTTCCCATCAGGAATAACGTTTTTACTCTTAATTAAACTGGATAGTATATCAAACTGATTTTGAGTCAACACAAATGGATCTACTTAGAAATAGAAAACTTTGCTACATAAAACTGTAAACTAAGCCGGGCGTGGTGGCGCACGCCTTTAATCCCAGCACTCCGGAGGCAGATGCAGGCGGATTTCTGAGTTCCTGGCCAGCCTGGTCTACAAAGTGAGTTCCAGGACAGTCAGGGCTATACAGAGAAACCCTGTCTCAAAAAAGCAAACAAACAAACAAACAAAAAAAACAACAAAAAACAACAAACAAACAAACAAACAAACTGTAAACTACATCTCACAATACCAGAAAGATTCAGACCCTCTAAGACAATGAATTTGAGAATTGCTCTTTTTAACTCTATGAGGAATTGAGTTGGAATTTGGATGGGGATTGCATTGAATCTGTAGATAGCTTTTGGCAAGATAGCCATTTTTACTATATTAATCCTGCCAATCCATGAGCGTGGGAGATCTTTCCATCTTCTGAGTAATTATTCAATTTCTTTCTTCAGAGACTTGAAGTTCTTAGTGTACAGATATTTCACTTGTTTGGTTAGAGTCACACCAAGTTATTTTATATTGTTTGTGACTTTTGTGAAGTGTGCCTTTTCCCTAATTTCTTTCTAATCCCTTTTATGCGTTGAGTAGAGGAAAGCGACTGATTTGTTTGAGTTAATTTTCTATACAGCCACTTTCCTGAAGTGGTTTATCAGTTGTAGGAGTTCTCTGATGGAGTTTATAGTTATATTTTGACTTCTTCCTTTCCAATTTGTATCCCTTTGACCTCCTTTTGTTGTCCAGTTGCTCTAGCTAGAACTTAAAATACTATACTGAATAGGTAGGGAGAGAGTGAACAGCCTTGTTTAGTTCCTGATTTTAGTGGGATTGCTTCAAGTTTCTTTCCATTTAGTTTGATGTTGGCTACTGGTTTGCTGTATAATGCTTTTACTATGTTTTGGTATAGTATTGAATTCCTGATCTTTGCAAGAATTTTAACATTAAGGGATGTTAAATTTTGTCAAATTCTTTTTCAGCATTTAATGAAATGATCATGTGGTTTTTCTTTTTGAGTTTTTTTATGTACTGGATTACATTGATGGATTTTCAAATATTGAACCATTCCTGAATTCCTGGTATAAAGCTTATTTTATCAGGAAATGATCAAGTGTGATCATGTGGTTTTTCTGTTTGAGTTTGTTTATGTACTGGATTACATTAATGGATTTCCATATATTTAACCATCCCTGAATCCCTGATATAAAGCTCATTTTATCATGTTGAATGATCATTTTGATGTGTTCTTGGATTTGCTTTAAGAGAAATTTATTGAATATCTTTGCATCGACATTCATAACGGAAATTGGTCTGAAGTTCTCTTTGTTGTGTTTTTGTGTGGTTTTGATATCAGTTTAACTGTGGCTTCATAGGTCAAATTGGGTAATGTTCCTTCCGTTCTATTTTGTGGAATAGTATGAAGCATATTAGTTTTAGGTCTTCTCTGAAGGTCTGATAGAATTCTGCACTATATTCATCTGTTTCTGGGCTTATTTTTTGACTGGGAAACTTTTCTTTTGTTTTGATTTTTTTTTGTTTTTTTTTTGTTTGTTTGTTTGTTTGGTTTGGTTTTCTGAGACAGGGTTTCTCTGTGTAGCCCTGGCTGATCTGGAACTCACTCTGTAGAGCAGGCTGGCCTCGAACTCAGAAACCTGCCTGCCTCTGCCTCCCAATTAAAGACATGCACCACCACTACCTGGCTGACTGGGAGACTATTAATGACTGCTTCTATAGCATTAGGGGTTATGGGACTGTTTAGATGATTTATCTGTTCCTGATTTAAATTTGGTATTTGGTATCTGTGTAGATAATTGTCAATTTGGTAGGATTGCAAGCTGGGACAACCACTCTGGAAATCATTCTGTCAGTTCCTCAGATAATTTGACATAGTACTACCTGAGGATCCAGCTATACCACTCCTGGGCATATACCTATAAGATGATCCATATGTAATAAGGGCACATGCTCCACTAGTTCATAACAGCCATATTTATGATATCTAGAGGCTAGAAACAACCCAGATGTCCCTCAATAGAGGAATGAATATATAAAAAGTGGTACATTTATCCAATGGAATACTACTCAGCTATGAAAAACAATGACTTCATAAAATTCACAGGCAAATGGCTGCAACTTGAAAATAACTTCCTGAGTGAGGTAGCCCAGTCACAAAAGAATACCCATGGTATGCAGGAACTGATAAGTGGATATTAGCCCAAAAGTTTGAAATACACAAGATACAATTCACAGACCACATGAAGCTCAAGAAGAAAGACCAAAGTATGGATGCTTCAGTGCTTCTTAGAAGGGTAAACAAAATACTCACAGATGGAAATAAGGAGAAAAAGTGTTGAGCAGAGACTGCAAGAAAGACTATCCAGAGACTTCCCCAGCTGGGGATCCATCCCATATACAGTCACCAACCCTACACACTATTGTGTATGCCAGGAAGTACATGATGACAGGAGTCTGATATGGCTCTCTGAGAGGCTCCCCCAGAGCCTGACTAAGGTGGATGCTTGGAGCCAATTATGGGACTGAGCACAGTGTCTGAGATGGAGGAATTGGAGAAGGGACTGAAGGAAAGGAGGGAGTTTGCAGCCCCTTAGAAGGAACAACAATGTTAAAAACCTCTTTGAGCTCCCAGGCACTAAACCACCAACCGATGAGTATACATGGAGGGACCCATGGCTCCAGTCATGTATGTAGCAGAGAATGGCCTTGTTCTTTGAAGAGGCCCTTGGTCCTCTGAAGGCTCAATGTCCCAGTGTAGGGGAATTCCAGGCAGGGGAAGTGGGAGTGGGTGGGTGGGTGGTGGAGTACCCTCATAGAAGCAGGGGGAAGGAGGATGGTATAGGAAATTTCTGGAGAGGAGACCTGGAAAAGGGATGATATTTGAAATGCAAAATCCAATAAGAGAAAAAAAAAAAGAGAGAGGGGGGAAAAAAGAGAGAGACAACCCAGGAACAGAACCTAAAGACTACAATTCCAAAAATCCTTTTGCTTTTTTCCCTCCTGGCCTTCAGTTCCTATGTTGTTAGAATGCAAAAAGAAACATCTTACTAAGTTGTAGATCAAATAAAAAGTATCTGATTACCCTGATTTGTGTGTTTGTGTGTTTTGCAAATGTATGGAGTGAGAGCTTTAGAAAAATAGCAAAGACAGAACAGATGGAATTCATCTACCAATGCATATCTGCTTTTCCCTTCTGCATCCTACCTGGTATAAACTTAAAGTTCAACCATAATTCTGCTGGTAGCAGTGTTTATCTCTGTTAATATTCACTGTTTTATTTTTTTGTTGTTGTTGTTATTTGTTATTTTATTTTTGGTTTTGTTTTGTTATTGAGAGCTTTGTTTTGATTTTGTTGTTATTTTTGTAGTTGTCTTTTTTCTCTTTTCCGCTATTGCTTTTTTTGTTTAGCTTTCTGCTTGCCAAATTATGTGACTTATACAGTTGTTTTAAAATAACAATATAGACTAAGCTTGAGATTGGTTTATTTTAAAATGTTGATCATGGATTTAATAACCCACTGTTCTATTCTATGTTTGTATACAAGAAACTGATTTTTGCTTAGTGTCTGTGGGAAAGCAGATGGGGGAAAAAACCTAAATCTTGCTGTCTGCTCTAATTATGTATTTTTTTTATTAAAGGAAACTAATTTCAGACCTCTCTAATTGTTTTTTCCTTCTTCCCTCCTTCCTTCCCTCTCTCCCTCTAGGACCTCCCTCCCTCCCTCCCTCCCTCCCTCCCTCATTCCCTTTCTTTCCAGTTTTGATGATCAAACCCAGGTACTTATACATAGGCCTTATACATCCAGACAAGTATTTTGTGAAATCAAATACATCCCTAAGCCTGAAATGTATAGATATTAAAGTTTAAATGTTTTAGGCTTCTGTATAAAGTATATATGCTCTAATATTTTCAATGCATTCTTAACAAATTACAAGAATTTGGGGGCTTTGGAAGTAAATTCTTTTTTTCTGTTTAGCACCATAGATTTCTTTTTCCTACTCTTGAACTATTCACATAATCAAGTATGAAATAAACAATGTGTTGCCTTTCAGTATTATTAATTCTCTGAAACTTAAAAAAAAAAAAACACCAAATTATTTGTATCGTTTCATTCAAAGGGGGCATTTTAACAAGTAGAAAAATAGCAACTGATTTACTTTACAGCACCCATAGAGCTTTGTTGTTTTAGTAAAGAGAAGAAGAAAATTACAATTGAATATTGATTCCACAAGCAGAATTAAAACTCAAATGCATTCTACTTAAATCTGATAATGAACATGTAGATAATGAAGCTGCACATGGTTTAAATGGAACCTTATAAGTAATGCTGTGGATGCACTGAGGGGGAAAGTGGATTCATCACACCTGTCTGTCTCTGAACACTGAAATATTTAAGAACATTAGTTATTAGATGTCTGGGGGATTAAAAAAAATAGTAACTTTCCCATACATTACATGTTCTAAAAGCTTTGTGTGCATTTTTTCATCCAAAATTTGTAACAGTTTTATGGTCTCTAGATTCACATCCTTATTCCTATAACTCTATTTTGGACATTGTGAAGTCTATTTCTTCCTACAAAATAGTTCAACAACGAAATGTAGAACCTCTCTGATTTCCTAAAAACATATCCAACCAAGTATAATGACAATTAAAATGTAATATATTATTTTCATTTCTATAGAAAATACACATACACCCTAATATATAATAGAGGCAGGGGCATGGCTCTTGATGTAGGAGGGGCTAGTGGAAGAAAAACATGTTATAAAAATCTAAAGTAGACACCAAAGATGCACTGATCTCTGCTATTTTGGGTTTAATAAAAGGGTTGGGTCTGGAGTGGAAAAAAGGGAGACATATATTTGATATTAGCATAGGAGGCTGGTAAGCCATCATTTCCACTCTAGGAAGGCAGGTGCTGGAGTTCCATAGATGCCAATGTAGCAATTTCTTAACAAACAAAATAAATCACCCTATTAGGAATAAGGTTTGGAATGGGGCATTATTTAAACCCTACGGCTATGTCTTCTCTGTTCTGCAAAGACAAACCACGGTTTTCATATACTCTACAAGTTCGGAAATCAATTACCTGTATACCTGAAAGGAGCTTTCAGTGAATATAGTTGTCAGCAGTAACACCATGCATTTTGTAGGAATTCAGAAAGTAGAAGTTGGCATAACACTGCTGCTTGTGTTTTTGATGGACACCATCTTATCCTACTCATTATGGTTATAATTTTTTGCTACATTTTATAAATAAAATTAAATACAGGCAGTGTAATAAAAACTGGCAGTCACAGATAATAATATGCAAATTTAAGGTAGGCAGGAGTAGGAAATAGACCTTATAGTGCCAGATGCTCCAGAGTTTCTGCTTTCACCATGCCAAGGCCCCGATGTATGCAGAATTTATAAGGAATAAATAGCAAAACAATTCAGTGTTCCTCAAAAAAATTATTACATTAAGAATGCACCATTCAAAAATGCATTTGGCATTTAAAACTATAATTTAATTCACAACAGAAACATGCTACAGCCTAAACACTTGACATTTCAGGAAATTATTGTCAATTTTTCACCAAGCCTTGCAGCAAAATAATCTTCCACTTTCCCTATTATGTTGCTGGCCAAGAAAATGGTTATCTGTTGTTATTACAACATAGTCATTGTGCTTTAGGTAGCAAGGAAACATGAAATAATTTTAAAATCGGAAAAATAAAACTTAAAACTTAATTTACAGTAGTAGGCTTTAGAAACCTCTAAACTCTGTTTCTTCTTAATTTTAATGGTAGTAAAATGGTGTGGTATTAACACACATTCAGAAATACTCAGTGATCTAAATTTTGTTAGAAAGGAGGTACTCAATGTTACATTGGCAAAGACATATTTAATCAGGACAAAATATGCAAACAAGGAAGACATTTTGCCTGAGCGATACTAGGGAGCTGAGAGCAGAGGCAATATTAGGAGAGAAGTAATTAAGAGCAATATAAATTATCTAAGAATCACGGTAATATGTAATAGGTGGGTAACTTATCACATGGATTTAGAAAATGGTGATTTCAAAAAAATTTCCCTTTTTAGTGAATCCATTTTCAAAAATATAACCATGCAAATGTATCTCAGGCAAAGGTTGGTTCCTGATCATAAAGACTTATATAGGGAAGTAAAATGCTTAATAATGATATACTAAGCAAAGAGTTTGTCAAGGATATTTAGAATAGGTAAATGGCAATTTTATGGGAAATGTATCATTATCAAAAGTAGAAAAAAAAAAAAAGCCTGGAGAACTGAAGCAGAAACATTAAAGAAAATGTGTTGTATTTCCGACATCCTTGAATCCAGTGGAAAGTGATAAACACTTCATGAAGAGCAAAGCAGACAGCCATGTTAAGACTGCTTTAGACTATGGGGACTTTTAAGTTGTACTAAACACATTTTACATAATGTGATGGACATGAGCCTTTAAGGACCAATCCTCTTGGTAGACTTTTGTATTTGAGAACCAGGACCTCAAGTAGTAGATCTATTGCTGAGGCTATAAAATCTGTACTAGATGAAACCTTGTTGGAAGTAGTACATCACTGAGGGCAGGTCTTGGGGGTTATAACTTTATCTCATCACTCTCTAGCTCTGTTTCCTATGAGTGGATGAAAACATGATCAGATATCTTGTCCCTATCACTTGCTATGCTATCTCAGCTAGGGAATGCTCTATCCCCCCTGGGAGCATGGGGCAAAATAAACTCTCCTTTGTATTACTTTTGTCACAGAAAAGAAAACAGGGAAAGTAACATACCCTGTCCCTTCCTTTTCCCTTTATCTTTCTGTCTTTACTTCTTTCTCCCTGTCTTTTTTCTTTCTTTACTTCCTTCAGGATTTTTTTTATATATATCATTTATGCTACATTTGGATGCACGATCACCCAGTCTTGATTTGCTATGCGCTTTGATACAGACATATGTGATTATGGCCACCTTCTTTTCCTACCACTGTCTAAAACAGGAAACATCACGTTGATACTGGAGGCCAAAGCCATACATGTTCTGGACTACACACGGGGTTAATATTGTGATAGATTCCTTACATGGGTGCTCATGGGAAAGCTGCAAATGGCAGGAACTAGGCTATAACTGGAGGAAGTAGAGTACATCTTCCAATCTCCCTCCGACATTGGCTGCTCTCTACCCCCTCCTCTCCTCTACCTGTATGCCATAATATAAGCAAGTTATCATCTTTGTTTCACTATGATTTTCATGAACATATGGGAATAATATTAATGCCTTGGAAAATGCACAACAAAGTTTTTTAATTTCTTTTTTCTCCATACACAACCAGGAAAATAGCCACAGAAAGTTGAACTAAGAATTTGGAGGCACAAGATCATTATGTTCTCCAATTTGTGTTCCACCTCCAAAATCATTAAAACAATTAGTGTTTTAGTTCAGAACAAGATGGCTAGAATTTATGAAAAATTCTATATATCTGGAAGTAAAATAGATATTTTTTCCCACTTAGGTATTGAACTGGCTGTTTTTGTGTGTCAACTTGACCAAAGCTGAAATTATTACAGAGAAAAGAGCCTCCCTTGAGGAAATGCCTCCATGAGATACAGCCTAAGGCATTTTCTCAATAAATGATCAAGGGTTGGAAGGTCCGTTGTGGGTGGTGCCATCCCTGGGCTGGTAGTCCTGGATTCTATAAGACAAACTGAGCATGCCAGGGCAGGCAATCTAGTAATTAGCATCCCTCCATGGCTTCTGCATCAGCTCCTTCCTCCAGTTTCCTACCCTGTTTGAGTTCCAGTTCTGACTTCCTTCGGCGATGAAGAGCAATGTGGAAGTGTTAGCTGAATGAAAAACCTTTCCTCTTCAACTTGCTTCTTGGTCACGATGTTTTGTGCAGGAATAGAAACCATGACTAAGACAAGTATCATGTAACTTCAACATATTTTTGGAGCTGACACAAGTTTCCAGAATAAGTGTGAATAGTAGAAACAAAACTCACAGACACAAATGTCCACAGACTAGATAAGAAGTACTAGCCAGAAAGATTAGCTATGTGCAAGCTGTGGCTAACCATGAGTTATGTTTTGAGATGAGTCCTGGGCTCACCAACATGAGTAGAATTTTTTTTTTTAATTAAAACTTGATCAGTTTTGGAAAAACCAAAATACTTCATGACCTTACCAATCAATTAAGATAAAGAGTGGTTTTGTTTACTTTACTTTCAGAAAATTTAAATGAGTAGAGAAATATTTAAATCTGACAAAATTATTGATTTATTTTCCCTGCAAATATATGCATCCTAGCTCTCTTATTTTTTTAAACCTATGAAGTTGTAATCAAGAATTAGTAGATCATTTCCGATTCATTTAATCATATCTCACTAAAAGGTTATAACAAGAGTACGAATTTTAAACTCCAAATTGCTGTTGATATTTACATTTAGTATCTAAAAACTCAAAATATATTTAACAGGTGTAAAAACAACTTGAAGCCTACTGGCCTCCACCCCACACCTTTCTATAGAACCACAGCATATAATCTTGCGACTCATTAGTAGGCATCTTTATCAGTCTCCTATTACAGATTTTGCTATGTTTGTATGCAATGCAGTCTTTTATTTTAGAATTTAACTGTCTTAAAATATAAATACCCAATTTATCTTGTATTTAAATTAGCTTTTGAACAGTAGTTAGTACTAACTATCAATTTGACAGGATCTAGAAAGACACCCAAGAGGCACATCTCTGGGCATACCTGTAGGGGATTACCTTGTTAGATTACTTTCTTTCAAAGATTTGAAGGACTTTCTTGTTTAGCCTAATTGAGGAGAGGAGATTCATCCTAAATTCCATTGCTTTGGATCTGAGATAACACAAAAAGGACACCTAGCTGACCAGACACATTCAATATTTTTTTGCTTTTTAACTAATAAAGCAATGTGACTAGCTATTTCTTTAATCTCCTCCCGCCCATATGTAACTGCCAGGTTGGACTGCAACCTTAATATCTGAGCTAAAGTTCAACTTTTTACGTTGCTTTTGCCAGAGTATTTTATCATAGAAACAGGAAAAGTAGCCAATATAATCTCTTTTTTTTTTTTTTTTATTACATCCATGAAATACTTTGGTTATTGGTGGTTCACTTAGAAAAAAATTCATTAGAGAATACACAATTGTTCTTTAAGATATCATGATTTGGCCACTGTCTGGCATTTTTGTGTACACTGCACCCATTAAAAACTGGTCTTGTAGATCTGAAACAAAAGGATGGGCCAACCAGTGACTGCTGCAGCCGGGAATCCATCCCATAATCAGCCAACAAATGCAGACACTATTGTATATGCCAGCAAGAAATTGCTGAAAGGGCCCTGATATAGCTGTCTCGTGTGAGGCTATACCAGTGCCTGGCAAACACAGAAGTAGATGTTCACAGTCAGCTATTAGATGGAACACAGGGTTCCCAAGGGAGGAGCTAGAGAAAGTACCCACGGAGCTGAAGGGGTCTCCAACCCTATAGGTGGAAGCACAATATGAACTAACTAGTACACCCAAAGCTAGTGTCTCTAGCTGCATATGTAGCAGAAGATGGACTACTTGGCCATCATTGGGAAGAGAGACCCCTTGGTCATGCAAATTGTATATGCCCCAGTACAGGGGAACACCAGGGCCAAGATGTGGGAGTGGGTGGGTAAGTGAGCAGGGCGGGGGATGGGGGAGGGTTTAGGGACTTTCTGAATAACATTTGAAATGTAAATGAAGAAAATATCTAATAAAATTTGGAAAAAAAACAAAAAAATGTCACTGATTCCTTTCTCATACTCATAGAGGAACGTGAAGATGTATGTTAGATGATGAGAGAGAGAGAAAGAGAGAGAGAGTGAGAGAGAGAGAGAGAGAGAAAGAAAGAAAGAAAGAAAGAAAGAAAGAAAGAAAGAAAGAAAGAAAGAAGAAGAAAGAAAGAGAAAAGAAGGAAATCAAGATATCAAGCCAGGCCTGGAAGCAGAGGTCTATAATCTCAATTACTTGTATTAATGAAACCATCAAAATCAATCATTAATTCATTGAGTTCTGAATGAAAAAAAATATTTTCATACCATTGTGCCTTGTGATTTTGTTCAAGAATTTGTAATAATCTGTTCAGAGAAGACCTGTGATCTTATGCAACCATGAAATAATTTTTAAAAAAAAATTAGGAGACAGGTTAACTCATTCAAGACCAAGGTTATTATTTTCTTGAAAGTATAAAACAATAACTTTACATGGTTTCATTGGTATCCCAGACCAAAAGAATCAGATAATGAATGATTCATACTTAGAGAATGACTTATGAATTTAACAAAATATTATTGCTTACTACATTTTACAGAAAATCTCACAATTATACATGGTCACCTATCATGAAACAAAATTAAAAATGTTTAAGCTTTTGAAAAGTAGAACAATGCATACACTAAATAATAATGAATCAAAGTATCTATGGTATGAAATAAAGTTTTCTGAGGAATGGACCCCTATACTGAACAAAGTACTGGGCTGATTTTTTCATAATTGTGGACTGTTGATATTTTCCAGGTCCATAGTTCAATTATGTTCTGTTTATCTTATTGCCCAAATAGCAATTTATTTTCTATCTCTGTGTCTGACCTTACATCCTTGCATGTACTAGAAAAATCATTTTGAAATCATTGAACTGACCATAGGAAACAAACACACACACACACACACACACACACACACACACACACACACACACACAAAATCCTTACAGACATCATGATATAGCATCTGAGGTGTATAGCAGAAAAATCTGTGATTTGCTCTAAACTGCCAAGCTAATGTTTTCACCCAATATATTTGAAGTGTTTTGATTCATGACATTCTTTATTCACTATTTTAAAAGCTTTGTGAAAATACTAGTACATTAGAATATGGAATTTAGGATTACTTGAATTTGTGTTCCCAGTTTAGAGTCACTATATTTGGCTCCAATATACATTATTTTTATATTCACTTTCAGGAAAGAATTGTATTTCATCTTTAACATTTAACATAGTATGTTGTAAGACATTGTCATGTTTCCCTGAGCATTCTAATACCCTTTACCTGCATCTGAAGATATATTTTAAATAATAAATAACTGATGTATGAAAAGATACTAAAGCTAAAACATGGCATATGTCAGCTTTTAGATTTGTATAAAACACGTATGTTAAAGAATAGATTGAAAATACATTAAATATACTGTGAGAAATTTTAGCATACATTACATATTCCATTCTACAAATATCAGAATGAGCAATGATTTAATTTTATAGGGGTTGGTTGGTTCTAAGATATGTATGTTTATGTGCAAGTATGAATGATGACAGTTAAATAAATGAGAGGTGAACATGTGCATATAAATGATATGTGATTTGAGGAAGGGTAATTTTGTTTTATAAATTCTCTGAATAATATTCTACCTGGGTCTACTTGTGTGATGTCTTTTAATATTTCCACAACCCTCCCAACTTTTCTTCCTCAGATTTTTCTCTTACCATTCTAAATTTCTAAAGTCTTTCTTTAGATATGTTAATGTATTTAATTCAGTAGAGTCAAATCCTACTGATCCTGCAGGCATTCAGTCTCTTTAAAATGAATTTTCTTCTTTACATGTTGATTTTACAGTTTAATCTCCCAGGGCAATTTTATTTCTCTTTCTCCCTGGATCTTGGTAGATTCCTTGTGTCTCTTGTGCCAACTGGAGCATGCATGCTTAAGAATGAATTGTGTTTTGACCAATGAATAAAAGCTTTTTAGAATTACAAGAAAGAGTTAACAGTGAGAAGCAAAGGTAAGACATGACTTTAATGGTAAATTAAGGACTTGCTTAGCCAACTAAGATCATTTGTAGTGAGTATTTTGGTGTGAATAGAGTCAGTGCTTGTCATGGCTTGGCTCTATTGTGTTGAGCAGTAAGAAGAGTGACCTTTTCTACTGCCAAATACAAACCTGCTCAACAAATGCAGTTCCTCTTCAGACATTTTAAAATTTTTATGTGGAAGTATATTGTTTTGTTCTGATAATTGTGTTGAGATTGGCAAAAAGTCATTACATCATTGTAGAGCATGTTATGTGACTGTGATCATTCATGTGTATTGTGCTCTCAAATATTTTGCATGGATATAGTATTCAGTGGCAACTTTAAATATTTCCCAATGACAGCCCTTAGAGACCCTGCTTTATGGGATTAAAACTCTTTTATAGGAATAAAAGGATGTTCTACATCTTGACTTCTAGAATGTATCTCACACAATTACACAATAGATTTTTAAGCAATCTGAAAAATGAAAAAGCAAACTAGCTCTGAGAAATTAACATTTTCTCAAAATCACTATTGATTTGTTGATGGGATATAAAATGGACATAAATTTATTGGTAAAGGAAACTTTTCCTAGATATTTTTCTTGGATAAAAGGATTAATATTAGAAATCATTCTGAATATTTAAACTTAAGTGTGTATAAGAAAAAAGGAACTGCATAAAGAGTGTACAATGGACTCAGTAAATGCATAGATATTTCCAGTATATGTAGAAATAGATTATTACTGTTGATGAATAAGCATTCTATATTAATAACTACCAATAAATGTGAAAATGACAAGTGACTGAAATAACATTACTGAATTTTACTTATAAAATTCTAAAAAGGATGGCTGTAGCATATAGAAAACTCTGACAGGGTTTGGTGCTGTGACATTAGGATACTAATACTAGGAAGGGGGTAACATTTGAAATGTAAATGAAGAAAACATCTAATAAAAAAAGAATACTGTTAGTATTCAACACATACACCATACAAAAAATTGAAGAGAATATCAGTATAAAATGAGAAAAAGAGATGTTGTGAGGAACCAGGAAGTACTCCAAGGAAAGAGTAATTGTGAGAATCTGTATTTATTCTTTCTCAGTGATTTTTTCAAAAATGTTTTGCATTTATATAGGAAAGGGTGATTCCAATAGCTAGTTACACTAGCACTGCCCTCTACGATCTTCAAACTCAGCAGTTTCTCTTCTTTTACAAGAAGACAGGTAGTAAAAATCATAAGCAATATTGTATTGATGGTTTAGCTCATGATGTGCACAGAACTACAGTACTAAACTAACTCTTTATAACTGTGTTGACTATTTAGTTCTAGAAACAGCAGAAACAAGTTGTTTCTGTGTACAGCAAACATACATAGTTTAAAATAACAGCGATAGCTTATATATGAGAACAAAAGTGCCAATTCCATATAACATCTTTTGCTCATAAAATTTTGCTTTCGGTCCATCTGACAAATTGCTTTTCTTTGTAATATGAAGCATCACTGTGCTCTAGGGAACAAAATGAAAATAAAACTTCTGCCAAAACCATGTAGCTTGAAACTTGATTTCTCTGTGTCTTAAGTGGCTCAATGGATTAAAATGTAGTGCCTTGAAAGTGGAAGAATGGGAAGGAAAAATATATATAATTCTTCATAAGAAATAGCAAATACAGTTTATATTTTTTATAACATCATGGTGTCATCATCTTTCATTTAATGTTTTAACTAGCAAATAAGAAAACAGATATGTAGTGAGTATTAAGCGTATAAAACTAACAAACAAACAAAAAATGTCACCATCACTGATAAAGTAGATGGAATGAGTTTCAAAGTCTCATTGAAGAATATTTGATAAAAAAGTATATATTTAAAAAATAGTTTGATAAAAAAGTATATATTTAAAAAATACTTTTTCCAAAAGCTAGAAAAGTCATTGCAATTTGATTTATTATTTACCTTAGAAATCCCCTAACTAAAATACATATAATAAATAGCCCATACATGAACAGTAAAAATAAAACAAATATAAATGCCCATAACAAATTATAAATTACTATATTAAATAGATTATTATATATTAATAAATATATTTAATAGCAGAATAGTACTCCATTGTGTAAATGTACCACATTTCCTGTATCCATTCCTCTGTTGAGTGACATCTGGGTTCTTTCCAGCTTCTGGCTATTATAAATAAGGCTGCTATGAACATAGTGGAACATGTGTCCTTTTTACCAGTTGGAACATCTTCTGGGTGGGTATATGCCCAGGAGAGGTATTGCAGGATCTTTCGGTAGTACTATGTCCAATTTTCTGAGAAAACGCCATACTGACTTCCAGAGTGGTTGTACAAGTTTGCAATCCCACCAGCAATGGAGGAGTGTTCCTCTTTCTCCACATTCTCACCAGCATCTGCTGTCACCTAAATTTTTGATCTTAGCCATTCTGACTGGTGTGAGGTAGAATCTCAGTGTTGTTTTGATTTGCATTTCCCTGATGATGAAGGATGTTGAAAATTTTATTCAGATTTTTCTCAGCCATTCGGAATTCCTCAGTTGAGAATTCTTTGTTTAGCTCTGTACCCCGTTTTAATGGGGTTATTCATTTTTCTGGAGTCCAGCTTCTTTAGCTCTTTGTAGATGTTGGATATTACTCCGCTATCAGATTTAGGATTGGTAAAAATCCTTCCCCAATCTGTTGGTGGCCTTTTTGTCTTGCTGACTGTGTCTTTTGCCTTACAGAAGCTTTGCAATTTTATAAGGTCCCATTTCTTAATTCTTGATCTTACTGCACAGGCCATTGCTGTTCTGTTTAGGAATCTTTCCCCTGTGCCCATATCTTCGAGGGTTTTCCCCACTTTCTCCTCTATAAATTTCAGTGTCTCTGGTTTTATGTGTAGGTCTTTGATCCACTTAGACTTAAGCTTTGTACAAGGAGATAAGAATGGATCAATTTGCATTCTTTTACATGCTAACAGCCAGTTGTGCCAGCATCATTTGTTGAAAATGCTGTCCTTTTTCCACTGGATGGTTTTAGCTCCCTTGTCAAAGATCAGGTGACCATAGGTGTGTGGTTTCATTTCTGGGTCTTCAATTCTATTCCATTGATCTATCTGTCTGTTGCTGTACCAGTACATTGCAGTTTTTATCACATTTTCTCTGTAGCACAGCTTAATGTCAGGCATGGTGATTCCCCCAGAGGTTCTTTTATTGTTGAGAATAGTTTTTGCTATCCTAGGTTTTTTATTATTCCTGATGAATTTGCAAATTGCCCTTTCTATCTCAGTGAAGAATTGATTTGGAATTTTGATGGGGATTGCATTGAATTGGTAGATTGCTTTCGGCAGGATAACCATTTTGACTATTTTAGTCCTGCCAATCCATGAGCATGGGAGATCTTTCCATCTTCTGAGATCTTCTTCAATTTCTTTCTTCAGAGACTTGAAGTTCTTGCATAAAGATCTTTCATTTCCTTAGTTAGAGTCACACCAAGGTATTTTAATTTTTTGTGACTATTGTGAAGGGTGTTGTTTCCCTCATTTCTTTCTCAGCCCTTTTATCCTTTGTGTAGAGAAAGGCCATTGATTTCTTTGAGTTAATTTTATATCCTGCTACTGAACTGAAGCTGTTTATCAGGTTTAGGAGTTCTTTGGGGGAATTTTGGGGGTCCTGAATACATACTATCCTATCATCTGCAAACAGTGATATTTTAACTTCTTTCTTTCCAATTTGTATCCCCTTGATCTCCTTTTGTTGTCGAATTGCTCTGGCTAGGACTTCAAGTACTATATTGAATAGGTAGGGAGAAAGTGGACAGCCTTGTCTAGTCCCTGATTTTAATGGGATTGCTTCCAGCTTCTCTCCATTCAGTTTGATGTTGGCTACTGGTTTGCTGTATATTGCTTTTATTATGTTTAGGTATGGGCCTTGAATTCCTGATCTTTCCAAGACTTTTATCATCAAAGGGTTTTGGATTTTGTCAAATGCTTTCTCAGCATCTAACAAGATGATCATGTGGCTTTTGTCTTTCAGTTTGCTTATATAGTGGATTACGTTGATGGATTTTCATATATTAAACTATACATTATTATTATTATTATTATTATTATTATTATTATTATTATTATTATTATATTATCTCTGGACTCTTGTTTTCGTGATTAGGCAATTCCTTTAGAAAACTATGCATGCTTCTTTTATGATTTTTTATTACATATGTAATAATGACTTTTCAATGTAACTTTCATATTATTTTCTAAGTCATAATTGGAAGACCATGATGGTCATAATGATAAAACTCACTTTAGTTGTCAGTCATGTATATATCTTAGCAGAATGAGCAGACATCATATTGGTTTCTCCGTCTTTATCAAGCCCATAATCATATACTTTACTTAACTGACAATTTTTATGTTTTTCCTCTTATTTTAATGTGTCTTTCCAAGCTAATAACTGTCATTATTAAAAAATAAATTAACTAATATTTTATTAAATAATATTTAATTTTAAACATTAAGTAATTATTAAAGAAATAGATACCTATTCTCAGCTTTAAATGTGTGATAGTCCCCATTTCCTTTTTCATTGTTGCTGGTTATAAAATTTTGACAATAAAACTAAAACCACATGAATCAGCAAGCCTGGACTCAGGAGCTCACTGAGAGTGACTTGACAATCAGCCAGCCTGAATGACTGCAACCTTGACTCTGCACATTTGTTAGAGTTGTGTAACTTGGTGTTTTTGCAGGACTCCTAACATAGGGAGCTGGAGCAGTATCTGCTGCTTTTGCCAGCTTTCGGGGCCATTTTCCTCCCACTGGGTTTCCTAGTCCATCCTTAAAGTCAGGGAGGTACATAGTCTTATTGCAACTTGATATGCCATGATTCTTTGATATCTTGGCAGGACTGGCCTTTTCTGAAGGTAAACTTAGGAGGAGTGGAGGGGAAAAAGGGAGGAGGGGTGAGAGGCTTAGAGGAGCGCAGGGAGGGAAAAGATGGTTAGGATGTAATATATGAGAGAATAAATTGAAAAACATTCAAAGACAAAATTCAACTTTAAAGTATTTTACTTTTTTAAAGTATAATTCAATAGTTTATTGGATTTCAACATCATGAATGATTAATATTTTGTAAGTTTTCAATATTTTCTTCTTCCCCAGAATATTTTGTTTTCAGAAATACACTCCTGTTGTTTTTATTTGAAAGATAGATATTCATTTTAGTGTTGAGTGATAATTTATTCATAAATATATGAAATATATTTTCAGCTGTTTTCCTTTTTTTATTCCTTCTGAAATGACTGTCTAGAATTATAATAATATTTTCCTTATAGTTTTCCAGATTTAATTTTCTAACTTCAGTGCAAATTTCTTTAACTCACCATCAATACATTCACTGATTTTTTTCTTTTTTAAAGATTTATTTATTTGTTTGTTTGTTTATTATGTATACAGTGTTCTGCCTGCATGTGTGCCTGCAAGCCAGAAATGAGCACCAGAATACAATATAGATGGTTGTGAGCCACCATGTGGTTGCTGAGAATTGAACTCAGGACCTTTGGAAGAACATTCACGCCCTTAACATGTGAGCTATCTCTCCAGTCCCTTTTCTCCTTTTTTCCCCTAATAATATTACTCATTGTTTGAACTTTGAAATATTTTTAAAAATTTTTTTCCAACTTTTATTAGATATTTTCTTCATTTACATTTCAAGTGTTATCCAGAAAGTTCCCTATACCCTCCCCCCTCCAGGCCCTGCTCCCCTACCCACCCGCTCCCACTTCTTGGCCCTGGCATTCCCCTGTATTGGGGCATATAAAGTCCGCATGACCAAGGGGCCTCTCTTCCCAATTAGAAACTAGATTTAAGAAAGTTTATCGAGCAAGTCTTGGTCTGAAAAGAAGTAAAAAGATAAAGATATTAACAAATACATTTTACAATAAAATCTAGAGAAAAAAAACTAAATTAAAAACTGATGAGAGATAGCAAAAGTAATGCTGAGGACAAATATTATTTAAAAAGCACAACTAATTGAATGTATTTTTAATTTTTTACCTAATTCAAAACTTCAAAATTTGAGTCTTTACCACAAGTTTCACTATGTAAGACTGTAAGTATATGTATATGTGTATGGAAAATCTCAAAATCAGTAACACCTAGGTTAAGTCTTCAGAAATTGTTTGTACCTTGAGAACCTTTCAACACAAAAGTTATGTACACAAACAAATCACTGTTCATAAAGTATTTTGAATTACCATTTCTAGAGAATTCAATGTAATGAATTGAAAATTGACCCTCTGATGGAAATAGGGAATACGCAGATATGGGAGAATTGTAGAATATTTAAGAGTGCTTGTTCATAGTTTAAAAGTCAGAAAATCCATCAGCTTTGAACATGTTAAATTTTCTGTGATGTATGATAACATCTTTATGCACAGGTAGAAACACTGCTTAACAACCCTTTGGTATTTTAACTCACAGGGAGAAGAGCCTGTTGAGTGTGCTCATTGAATGAACCAAATGGAATCCATCAAATGACACACAACATTTGAAAACAGAGGGGAATACAAAGGATACAAGAACAAGAATCTCAAGAGCTCTGCTTGTTTAGGTTTGGGCTCTCCAAGATCTAGCCATAGCCAGAGCTCTTGTTCAGAGGCTTAGCTTAATGCACTGCCTAATGGCTTGGCTCTTCAAGCCTGACACACTCCATTTCAGCACATATGTTATACTGCCTGAGTACAGGCTCTGAGACAGAACTAACTACATCAACAGTCAGGTCCTCAACCCAAACACACGGAAATTTAATGCTGCAAAGTGATGAGCTATATTCTGAATCTACACAAACTACTTATTATCTGTTCCAAAAAAAAAAAAATCAAAGGAGCAATGAAGAACCATAGAATATAAAAGATAAAAGCTCTTTTGGAGTAGAATAAATAACTGAAGTTGTGTTTTCCATGTAGATGTGCACTTGCAGTAAAGTGTAAGAAATCACAGTTTTCTTCTCTGCCCTCTATTATTCATTAACTACCTTTCAAATTATTGACCTTTACAAAATTGAGTAAAATTCTCCAGTCAAGGTGAAATAGAAGTTAGAGGCTAGCAGACAGTCCTGGGTGTTGGTCAGTATGGAAGCTCACAGAAGAATCAAAGCATGTCCTTATTATTAATATTGCAACATGAAACCCAGTATGTAGGATTTCCTTGGAATAGAATCAATGTGCTACTTGAACTTAGAGATAGGAAAACAAGGAACAAATCTAATTGTTCTCTCTGCTAACCTGATAATGTCATAAGGCACTATTTACAACTTGGCTGTCAGCCCTCCCAGAGCTAAAATTATTCATATACCAAATCTTATAGAGTAAATTGAGATGGTCAGGAGATGTGCAACAGAAATGCTTCTAATAATAATTATGTACTTGTTCCTTCTAAGAGTACACACTTTTGTCAGTAATTCTAATTATATGGCAGTGTTGGGAGAGTTCTGTTAATTGCAGCAGAAGGCTTATTGTACTCCTGCCACTCACTAGTTTCTCATTGAAAAATTGGCTTCCAGAGTAAGAAATAGCTGATACTAGTAGCTTGCATCTGCAGAAATGGGGTCTCCCAACCTTTCATTGGTTTTAATCGTTTAAGCACACTGTATCCCAAATACACAAAAACTGCAATGATTGCAGATCTATGTGACTATACACAATTCTATGCTATTTAGGATGCTGGAGGAAATATTCTGCTTAGTGCTTTTTTTCTTTTTTTAATCTTTGAGGTATTCTACTGGAACATTGTCTATACCTCAGTGGAAGGTTTCATATCCATATGTATTTTGGGCAGTACAAACTAGACTCAGTTAAAAATATAGAGAGATCATGAAGTTGGAAGTTCAATGTGTTAGGAGGGTCTGGGAGGATTTAGGGTGATGGATATGTCTAAGATGCACTGTATACATGTATGTTTTTTTTTTTTTTTAATCAATACAAATATTAGTTTAAGGGACGAAATAATTATCTCTTTTTTTCAACTTTTATTAGATATTTTCTTCATTTACATTTCAAGTGTTATCCAGAAAGTTCCCTATACCCTCCCCCCTCCCGGCCCTGCTCCCCCACCCATCCGCTCCCACCCCCTGGCCCCGGCGTTCCCCTGTATTGGGGCATATAAAGTCTGCATAACCAAGGGGCCTCTCTTCCCACTGATGGCCAACTAAGCCATCCTCCTCTATATATGCAGCTAGAGACACGAGCCCAGGGGGTACTAGTTAGTTCATGGTTCTTCTTCCACCTATAGGGTTGAAGACCCCTTCAGCTCCTTGGGTACTTTCTCTAGCTCCTTCTTCCTTGGGAACCCTGTGTTTCATCTAATAGCTGACCGTGAGCTTCCACCTCCATGTTTGCCAGGCATTGGTATATTTTCCCCCAGACAGCTATATCCGGGCCTCATGGATTGGCGAAATAACTATCTTTAAAGGAGACTTTATAAAATGTATTTTCCCCCTGGCAATGGGTAAAGAGACACTTTGTTGTTGTTGGTATTCTTATATCAGTCAGGGGCATAACAAACAGCAGTCCTTTGTTTATCCTAGCTTGATGCCTGGCTTGGTGGCCAAAAGTATTTTATGCCTAGGACTCATAAAAATCAAACCAAATCAAATTCAGACAGTGCAGCGTGAAAGAAGGAAGAGAGACAGAGACCTGTGGACAGCCATGCTACCCACAGACCTGCCCTTCAGTACATGGCACAGGCAGAACTTAGATACCTGCTTCCAACAGGCCACTCAGTGACGATGTAGTATATTATCCAGGGGCCTATCAACCATGTGGCCAGCCCTGCAACCAGTGGCCATGTTGAGGTCCCATCAGATGCTCCTGCTGAGGGCTATTTCTGTGTCTATGTCTTTATCATGGCAGGTAGGTGTCACTGCCCATAGACCATATTATCACTAGAGAATATGGGAAGTTCCTGGTCAAGGCAGCTGCCAGTGACGATGTTAGTAACTGCCCCTCCCCAAATTGGATGCGGTGCTATGGAAAGCTAGCTTCATCTTTCACAGCTGGAAACACTTAAAAAGTAGGCCCCATGCCTCACCAGGGCAGCACATGTAGCTGGTCTTAACAGCTGGAGTGTATGAGAGCTGGCCTTGAGTACATGACTATGGGAGAGCTGAGTGTGTCTGGCATGAGGCAGCAAGAACACAAAAGTGACACTGGCTCTGGAGTCATGAGAGCAGGTGACCTAGGCCTTTCCCTCACAAGCTGCAGCACAAAGGACAGTAGACCCTGTACTTCATCTGGCTAACACAGTAGTACTGGCCCTTGTCAAAGGGGCACAGGGACACAGGAGAGTCAGCCCTAAGGAAAACAAGGAAGAGCTGGACCCAGCACTCAATCTGTCAGGCAGGGGTGATGACCTCTACTCTCCTGAATAACCATGTGTGGTTGTTAGGAGAGCTGGCCCTGTCTCTCACCAGCTGTAACAGTTGGGAGAGTGGAACAGCCAAGCACCTCACAGGATGTAGCAATTGCAAGAGTTAGGCCCTTCACCTTGAATGGGCAACACATTCTGCTGACAGCATTGGATGCCCTAGCTAGAGCAGTGCTGGAGAGCTTTATCTGATGGTGTGGTTAAGAGAAAACTTATAGATTGACCAGCTATGCTACCACCCAGGCCCAGGTCCAGTGCTCTGAAGTGGCCCAGCCCCAAAATCTTTATCATCTGAGAATAGTTGGGATGCAAGAAAGGCTCAGTCCTGCTGATCCAAAGCTATAGGATCTTCATGACATGGGGAAACAA
This sequence comes from Mus minutoides, assembly GCA_902729485.2. Lineage (NCBI taxonomy): Eukaryota > Metazoa > Chordata > Mammalia > Rodentia > Muridae > Mus > Mus minutoides. Next base: position 45,125 of record LR751395.1, on the reverse strand, counting down.
CAGGATAGCTAGGAGGAGTCCTGATGAGGATCCAGTATTGATAGTGTCACAGAAGCCAGAAATCCTGAACCAGACCACTGAGTCATAGAATGAACATTTACAAATGGAGTTATGAAGACAGAGGGTTATATTCTGGAACACATTATGACACACTACAGCTTCCATGATGAGATGTTTTCTATGGTTTGTTTGGTTCACTTGTTTTGTTTTCTGTTTTTGTTTTTGTTGTTGTTTGTTTGTGTGATTTTTATTTGGGGGAGAGTTTTCAAGAATGAAAGGTAGATATGAAGAGACAGGAAGATGAGCCAGGCTGGGGTGAATGATGTGAAATTCACGAAGGATCAATAAAAAGTTAAAAGATTTTCTAAAANTTTCCAACTTTTATTAGATATTTTCTTCATTTACATTTCAAGTGTTATCCAGAAAGTTCCCTATACCCTCCCCCCTCCCGGCCCTGCTCCCCTACCCACCCGCTCCCACTTCTTGGCCCTGGCGTTCCCCTGTACTGGGGCATATAAAGTCTGCATGACCAAGGGGCCTCTCCTCCCAACGATGGCCAGCCAGGCCATCATCTTCTATATATGCAGCTAGAGACATGAGCTCAGGGGGTACTAGTTAGTTCATGGTTATTCTTCCACCTATAGGGTTAAAGACCCCTTCAGCTCCTTGGGTACTTTCTCTAGCTCCTTCTTCCTTGGAAACCCTGTGTTCCATGTACTAGCTGACTGTGAGCTTCCACCTCCATGTTTGCCCGGCATTGGTATAGTTTCTCCCGAGACAGCTATATCCGGGCCCTTTCAGCACTATCTTGCTGGCATATGCTATAGTGTCTATGTTTGGTGGCTGATTATGGGATGGATCCCTGGCAGCCATAGTCATTGGGTCCATCCTTTGGAGTCAGCTTCACACATGATCTAAAAGTGAGTTTTCTTTTCCCTTCAACAATATGGACTTTATGAGACAGGAAAAGTGACAATGTTTTCATGATGCTTATACAAATAGCGTTATTACTACATGTAGGAAATTTCGTATTCGTAAAACAGTCCTCAGAATTTATGCTCCCATGGTTATTTTAATTTGAGAATAAAGATGAAGTTGCATAAACAATTAAAGTCATCTAATACACTTTTACTAAAATTTAGGAAGCAGAAAACTCAGAGGGCAAAAGGCAGAATTCCAGTTATTGCATGTAATTAACCCAAGATTAAGAGAATTATTTTTCCTTGCACAGTGAAAGCTTAATGATGCTTTAATTAATTTGGAGGCATTGAGCTTAGAGAAAATTATAGGCTTTCAGCAAACCTAACTCTGTGAGACAATTTCATTAGTATAGATTTTTAGACATTTAGTCAGATATATAACAATGAAATTGTAGGGTCTGTGGTATGAATCTCTGTAGTTGAGAATTTCCATCCTATGTATGGGGTCCTAGGTTCAAACCTCCATACCACTAAAATAAATAAAATGAAAATAGTAAGTTTATAACATGCAGGTAATTTATTATCACTTTAGTATGAATTACCAAAAAACATGGAGACCGTGTCTTACATATTTATCTCATTTAAATAGTTAACAAATAATCTAATGTATTTACCATTTACATTATGAGGTACCTTTAATAATTCAATTTTTCAGAAGATTAAACTGAATGTTACAGAAGGAATATAACAAATTGTATCAATGAGGTATAATTTAGACCTCGCAGATTGCAATTACCAATCTTATTTAACAAATAAAAAAGACCAATTAAAAAAGTAAGAATTGTAGAAGATGATTGAGCAGAGAAATATATAAGAACTTACAAAAAATGCCAAGAATATGCAAATAAAGTTTAGAGGTTGTGGAGAAACTGATGAAGTTTGTAAATTGTCAGATACATTGAGATCAAGAAAGAGATAGTGGGCCACAAGAAAGGTGTGTAGTCTGACAATTGTCACTCTCCAATATCTGTAAGTGAAAGACTGACTTTCCCATTAAAAAGAGAACTTATCCTCTGGTAGCTGTCTTCCTCAGAAAATCATCCTTAATGATGAGAGATAACTATATCTCAGGAAACCCTTATTGGTCCAGATGTTGAGTGTCATTGGATTGAAACTGGTTATCACCATGTTTTCCTTATTCAGAGTGAGATAAATACCTACTGCATTTAGCGTACCCAAAAGCCAGTATAAATACAAGTTTTCTTGCAAATGTTTTGAGTAATTAGGATATTAATGTAAAATTTAGTATAAGAAATTGAGTTTTGAGTGCATAAGCATTATCTATGATATCATTAACCATTTGCACTACAATGTACACGTGGGTACCTGAAGAGTTTGCTGAAAATACAGACTTATCAGTCTCAATTTCTTGGTTCAGAAAACAATGGTATTATTCAGGAAATGGCTTGTTCAGAGATTAGAAGATCAAGTACTGAGATTCACTCACTCAATCAATCAATCAATCAATATAACTAATAGTTTCAATCAATCAATGTAATTATAGTATTTAAAGACACCATCTTAGATTTTATTCTCTAAAAATGAAACCAACATCCCCTACTTCCTGCAAAGAATCAAGTTTCCCTGCATGGACACCATGTTGTCTTCCTGTTGCTGCTTATTTCTTTGATCCTGTATTCCCTACTCCAAATGAAACATAATTCTGAACATTGGTCTCACTGTAGGTTTTGAATTTCCTTCTTCCACTCATTGTGATTCGTTTGATTGTGACTTAGTTTCAGGACTCCATTGAAGTTCTCACTACTCAATGGTTGCTGACCACTTTTCAAAACTCATGAAACTTTGTCATACCACTTCATACATTGTCTGTCAAGATATTTGATATATTCGACTCTTTCTTCCTTCCAAAACTTTATTTCCCTGCTTATTTTCAGGGAGTTATTTTCTGTTTCCATAGATTTCCTCACCTTGGGTTATTTTTTTCTTGTCTCATTTGCTGATCCATTTTGTTTTATCTACAATTGCTACAGAATTTTAACTTTCTGTAATTTATGTTGTGACATTTACCTAACTAAACTACAAGAAAAAGGAAACCCATTTTATAGTGTGTATCTGAGAATCAGTTGGCTTTTTTAGTAAGTATAACATTGGATACTGTGGATCTATCAAAACTCTGAGTTCTATGATCAGCAGTATATTTTATTAAAAATTGGTAAATGGATGCCTGTACTTGTGAAGGGGCTAATGGAGGGAGAATGTTCTTTGATTGTCTGCTTTCTGCCATGGTAGAGCACAATAGAAAGTTTTCTCAGCCCCCAAATCTTGAGAAGTCAGTTCTCTATTATTGATTATCCATTCTCAGAAATTATGTGTGACATCACAAATCAGGCTGGACTATCTTTTGTAGAGCTATATAGCTAGGTATATTTATATTTAACAAATTACCAATACTGGTGCAGAGGAAATGGCTTAGTATGTAAAGTAATCACTTTTCAAGCATTGAACCCTGAGTTTGAATCTCAGAACCCAAGTAAAGAGAGCACAGCATGATAATTTGTGCTTGTATTTTTAATGCTGGGGAAATGGAAACAGGCAGATATCAAGGGTTCACTTAACAAGCCAGTGTACATACTTGAGAAGCACCAGTGAAAGATTCTATCAAAACCATCAATGATTCCTGAGCCATAATTTCTGGGTTTTTGCAAATGTTTCTCTTGAGATTCCCTAAAAACAATGCATAAAGTAATATTAAATAACTGAACAAGTTATATTTCTATAATTTGATTCTATCTATATATACACACTATATACACTTCATATATGTACACACACTTGTGTGTGTGTGTGTGTGTGTGTGTGTATATGTGTATGTATGTGTAACAACAATTAATGAAAAAAAGAGGCCATACATTTAAAAAGGAGCAGAAGTAGTTTATGAGTGAGTTTGGTGTAAAAAAAATGGGGCACAACATAATATAATCTATAAATTAAAGAAATAATGTAAGGACATGAAAAACAGCTTCTGAGTTGTTCCCCAGCCTACATGTGTGTATGTACATGTGTATACCCTTAATGTACATGATTACACTAAAAAATGAATCAATTGGCAAACATGGATCTTCTTTATCTTTTAAACACTATGAAATAATTCCTTGATAAATTACTGTATTTTTGAATATTCTACAGGTCAAAGGTGAATGGGATTCTTCAATTAAGGAAACTTTTGTGATTGGCAAGTTTTATTCTTAATTCAGTACATTTGCTTTTATTCACACTTCCTCAGTATTAGTGCTTGAAACACAAATATAGAGAGTTGTGGCCTTATTGAATTTCATGTTCTATTGAACTATGATGAACACTATACTAAATGGGTAGAAAATGTCACCATAACTAACGAGTATAAAGTATCTTTTTCATGACTACTTCTACTGAGGAAAATAAAGATTTGGACTCTCTAGTTCTAGATTAAAAAAAAAAATTGGCATTGATGAGTCCTTTCTATGAAGACATTACCATAGAGAGTAGACCATAGAGAGTAGAGATAGTTGGAAATTTCAATGTTGATTGAAGATTACTGTCAAATACTGTGTCCCTAAACATGAATATTTCTCCTCCATGTCAAACTTTTGATGAAAATGGCACAGGATAACTCATATAACAGAGGATAGCACACATGACACCGCTATTGCTCACAATAACAGTCCACTTATGTGACAGAATCAAAACTCAGAGACAAATTTGCCAAATTTTAATGCCCCTGCTTTCCAGGTTCTAATACTGTTTCCCACTTATTGCAAAGAATGAGTGGTCAGCTGAGATCCAAAAATTTCTTTAATATGTACAATAGATGTAATGTCTTAGGGACAGACATCCACCCTCAACTTCTTGAGTTAAAAAAGTATCTTCAATGTGATCTCTGTTCAATTCTAACTTAGACTGGTGTTCCCTGTTAATGGACCTTTGAAGACAAGTCAATTGTCTATGGCTTGCCAAGTGCTTAAATAAATTAACTTGCTGGGTGAAGGAAGAAATGAAGTAGGAAAATGGAAATGCTTAACCCTTGAACAGTAGATGTCACAGTGATAAGAGATGCTCGTCCAGATCAATGTTTAAAACATTTAAGTTTCCAAAATGAGGAAAGTTGCGTTACTTTTTGATCTTTCCAAAGGAAAATAAAGGAGACAAATATTATTTTGTGACTGAGTGAAAGGAAAAACATTTAAAAAACAGAAAAAAATTTAAGCATACCATAAGGTAACTTTGTAGACAAGAGATATTTTAAATTTAAAAAGGCAGGTATAGAAAACCCAGCTGTGACTTCAAAAGATTTATGGAGACTAGAAATTTGATATTCCATCTTTTCTAATTGGCTTACTTATTCTTTAAAATAGATTTGTTCTCATAAATTTGGCAGCAACAAAAAACTATTGATGGAGTTTTATTAGCTAAATGCTTTTGATGGCTTAATTTAAGAGTCTTCTTTTTTTATATAGACTAAAGTGAATGAGTTGTTCAAACAAACATCAAATGGAAAATCTAGATCCTTTTTCAGAAAGCTTTTTCCTTACTTCTCTGTGTCTCTCTAGTCTACACATTCAATCAAGTCTATTTCTAACATCCATGCTTGCTAAAAGCACTCTGGGCAGGATCAACTTGTAAACAGAATGAAATTACTCGTTACCTTCAAGTATAACTATAAAAAGTATTGAAAGAATGTTCTAAATAAAGAGTGGAAAGTCAAAATATACACAGCTAAGAGCTCATCTTAACCTTACCTACAAAACCTTTACTTCTTTGGAGAATGGGGCTAGAAGGGAACTTTATGCTTCTTTTGCATGCATAAAAGCTATACAAATCCCATTTGACTTTATAAGTCCAAGGTAATCCTGGATAATTCAGCCTGAAGTATTCTGTACAAAAATGCACATTATGTTATGGTAGGTAAACAAACTCAAAGGCCAAAAAACTAAATGGTTAAAATAGAATTCAATACTCATGGAAGCAGCTTGTATTATATACATTCAGTTTACTAACCTATTTATTTTTGTAAAGATTGCATGCCAAGACCAATTCTGAGTAATTTTTTTGGATGGACTGGAAAGACAGGGCATTTGAATTAAGAACTTACAAACATATTGTTGTGATCAAATTCTTTGGAAGAAGGCAAGAAAAGCCCTTCTTTGATCTACCCCTTCCTAAGCTATTACTTAAGAAGCTATTACTTAAAGGTAACTGGATTGTGCTATACACTAAATAAATGTGTGTCATAGATAATAACTACCATTATTTTCTGGATTACTTTGAATTTAATTGTTGTAGTATTTAAAATTCTTTCTGAATGTTACAGTATGCTAATATGGCATATCTATGTGAGGTATGATCCTATGTGTCTATCAGGTGGTGATGGTACATGAATTTAGTCCCAGCACTCCAGAGTCAGAGGCAAGCAGATCTTTGAATTTGGGGCCAGCCTATTGGTCTATAAAGTAAGTTCCAGAACAACCAAGGCTACACAGAGAAACCCTGTCTTGAAAAAACAAACAAACAAAAGACAAAAAAAAAAATCAAAACAAAAATATCCAATTAGTAAAATGTTTTTTTTTCCTGAAAATAGAACTGTTGTATTTATTAGATTTTTTTTCATAAAATTTTTACTCATTAAACAAATATATAAGCCAGGTGTGGTGGCGCACGCCTTTAATCCCAGCACTAGGGAGGCAGAGGCAGGCGGATTTCTGAATTCAAGGCCAGCCGGATCTACAAAGTGAGTTCCAGGACAGCCAGGGCTATACAGAGAAACCCTGTCTCAAAAAACCAACCAACCAACCAACCAACTAAACAAACAAACAAACAAAAAACCCAAATATATATATACAAACAAAATATGTTTACTGGCGGATTTCTGAGTTCGAGGCCAGCATGGTCTACAGAGTGAGTTCCAGGAAAGCCAGGGCTACACAGAGAAACCCTGTCTCGAAAAAAAAAAAATGTTTACTGCAAATTCTCTTGGATAGTCAGACAGAACTTTGAATAAAACAATAAAACCTAAACTACCTTTTTTCATATAGAAACAATTTACATAAAAACAATTATGCTAATTTACATACTATGTTTGTATGTTTCATTTATATTTGAGACTGAGCCTCATTGTATAGACCATGGAACTGAAGATCAAACTCTAGCCTCGATGTTTACTCGCATTAATATGTACAACTTTCCCTACATCCCTATATCATCTGCAGTTAAAAGCAGAGAGAAAATAAATGCATCCTTGCTTGCCTACATTTAACAGATAAAATTCTTTATGCTTGCACATTTCAGGGCCCATCCCATGAAATGTTGTGGCCTACAGTGGACTGGGTCCATTAACAATAAAGATAATCTTTACATGTGCCCACTAGCCAATGTGATGTAGTTGACTTCTCAACTGAGACTGTCTTCCCAAGTGATTCTGTGTCAGCTGACAGCTGAAGCTAAGCAGTAAAGCCAGTAAGTAAAAATGAATATTTCTGCTCCCTTAATCTTTGTCTAAGTTTTGGCTTCATCAGACCTCTGCCTTTCAGAGAATGGGCTTTGCTATAGCATAGTCTGCCCATCTTCTCAGAAGATATTTTTTAATTTATATATTTTTATTCGTTAATCCTTTTTGTAACAGTTCAGACTTCATGCTCCTACTGGTCTTCCCCCAACAGCTCCCCATCCCATACCTCCTCCTCCCCAACCCCTGACTCCAAGAGGATGTTCCCACCCCACCAGGCTTCCCCATTCCCTGGGGCCTCGAGTTTCTCAAGGGTTACATGCATCTTCTCTCACTAAGACCAGACCAGTCAGTCCTCTGCTGTATATGTATTGGGGGCTTCACATCAGCGGGTGTGTGCTGCCTGGTTGGCACTTCAGTGTCTGAGAGATCTCAGGTGTTAATGTCAGTTGAGACTGCTGGTCTTCCCATGACACTGCCCTCCTCCTCAGCTTCTTCCAGCTTTTCCCTGATTCAGCCACAAGGATCCCTGGCTTCAGTTCACTGTTTGCACCTGACTCTTTCAGCTGCTTGTTGGGCCTTGGAGGGCAGCCATGCCAAGCTTCTCTCTGTAAGCACACCATAGCATCAGTAACAGTATCAGGGCCTTTGGCTTCCCCCCTTGAGGTGGATTCCAGTTGGGGCCTGTCATTGGACCTCCTTTCTCTCATGCTCTCCTCCATTTTTGTCCCTGCAGTTCCTTCTGACAGAAACAATTCTGGGTCATAGTTTTTGACTGTGGAATAGATGCTTTAAGAACCAACCCTCAGCCCTTTCTGTAGTGGATAAAATGGAGAAGATAGGATATTATGTACGGAAGGAAGAGTGGTTCCTACTCAACAGCATGACTGCTTGAGCTCATTTCAGTTGAGAATAGGGTACCATTTATACAGTTGTGTAGTAAATTCACTCTGGTTATAAAATTTACACGCTGATTAATTGCATGGAATTTTATAATACCTTAACAAAATATGTAATGTTACTTTATCACACTTTATTCCATGTTATTTATCTTAGAGATAAATTCTCTCACCAACTCTTGCCTATTAAAAAATCCGTCAAAAGAAAAACCTTAGATATCACATCCCTCCCTTTGTTGATATAAGTGTCCTGGGCTGCCACCTAAGGACATGTTGAAGTCCTTGCCCTGTACTGTAACCAGAGACCAAGCTGAAGTCCTTGGCACATGCTGACACAGGAGACCATGTGAATATCCATGGTTGATGTCTCAAGAAAATATAGGGAAGTCTGTGATCAGTGACTCCGCTGATTTAAAATGACAAGTCATTTTTTCCATGGTTTTATGATTGTAGACTCACAGTTGAAAAGGAAGAAATAGAGAAATTCTGTAAGAACCCCTACCCCTACCCAAAATTAATGACATAGACAGGAAACCACTGAGGAGAACTTTAAAAATTTTGATAAGTATGCTGAAGTGTAGCTCTCCACACCTGGGGTTGAGTGAGGAAAGACTCAGTTTTCTTTAAGGAGCTGTCCACTAAGAGTTTGACCATGCTTCAGTGATAATACTGGCAACACAATTAGACATGCTTTTTGTTTGTTTGTTTTGTTTGTTTTTGTTTCTTCTTTTCCCTTCCTATTCCTCCTCCTCCTCTTCTTCCTCTTCTTCCCCTTCCTTCTCCCTCCATCTCCTCCTTCCCCCCTCCTTTTTCTCCTCCCCCTCTTCTTCCTCCTCCTCTGTTCCCATCCCTTACCTCCTCCTCTTCCTCCTCCTCCTGCTCTTTTTCTTCTTCTCATTTGGGAGGACAAAAAGGTGGGTAGTATACTTTGGAGTATAGGAAGTGAGTGCGGTTGTGGTTCATAATGTGAAATTCACATATAATCAACAAAAATATTCTAAAATTTTCCAATAAATTCTAATTGTAAAATTTGCATGTGTGTGTGTGTGTGTGTGTGTGTGTGTGTGTGTGTGTGTGTGCATAATCTTGCAATTAAGCATCACTACCTCACTATTATTTAACTATGGCATTTAAGGACACTGATTTTAGTTAACATAACATTTAGAACTTATGATACTTTGGAGATGACAACCTTATCTTTCTGATAGCCACTCTTATAGAACATGAACATCCATAAACCTCATTCCTACCCAGGATCTAGTTGAGCTTCTACCACCTACCTAAAGGACACAAATATGTAGAGCTCCTTTCTTGCACAGGGCAACAGCTTCATATTTCTTAGCTTTGAGGAACCATTCAATGTTAATTTGCTTAATTCAACCTTTACCTAACTGGTGAAGTGGAGAAGGATAATTGAGTTGGTGGCAAATCTAATAAATTTACAGAGTGATAAACTTTTAAACAAATGTTGAATATACTCTCAATAAATTTTCATTCATTAGTTAATTTTAACAGTGATAATTGGTTGTTCCTTAATGCCTATGAGATTGTTTTATATAATAGGGTTATCAGATATCACAGAAAAATCTAGTAAGTTAAAACTAGATTACAATATACACGCTGCCCATGTATGTGAGCAAAAAGTTGGGGTATGTATATCCACCTCTCAATACAATCTTAAAGAGAAAAGAATATTCTATAAAACAAATAATGTTTCTCTAAAGTATGTTGTTATTATATAATCTAACCATGTTTAAAAACACAAGGAGAGTTAATATATTTATTTCCATATGAAAACCAAATATTTCACCAAGCATTACATGCTATTCAAAAATTTTAATCAGCTATATAATATAACTAATCAGGTTATTAATATATGAAGTGAATTAGAAGCAAATAATAGCTATTATATTTGTCAGCTTCATGGATGTAAATACATATGGAAGTATACAATTTTTTGTTTTATTTTTTAATTTGTTTTTTCTTTCCTTTTTTATTAGATATTTTTTTTTCAATTATTATTAGATATTTTCTTAATTTATATTTCAAATGCTATCCTGAAAGTTCCCTCCACCTCCCCTTCCCTCCTCCCCCCACCCTGATTCCCTGTCCCCTCACTTCCACTTCTTGGCCCTGACGTTCCCCTGTATTAGGGCATATAAAGATTGTAATACCAAGGGGCCTCTCCTCCCAATGATGGCCAACTAGGCCATCTTCTGCTACATATGGAGCTAGAGACACGAGTTCTGGGGGTTCTGGTTAGTTCATATTGTTGTTCCTCTTCTAGGGTTGCAGACCCCTTTAGCTCCTGGGGTTCTATCTCTAGCTTCTCCATTGTGGGCCCTGTGTTCCATCATATAGATGACTGTGAGCATCCACTTCTGTATTTGCCAGGCACTGGCATAGCCTCATACAAGACAGCTCTATAACTGTTGTTAGAACATTCTATTTTACTTCCCTGAAAAATAAGCTATAAACATTTCCTCATGGTATTTAAAAATAACTGTTCTAAGGTAAACCTTTCTGGGACTGGATTGACGACTCAGTCTTTAAGAATGTGCAGTGTCACAGAGCAAGTGTGTTAAAAACTTCATGGTACTGGTACAGTGTCAGACAGGTAAATCAATGGAATAGAATTGAACACCCAAAAATGAACCCACACATCTATGGTCACTTGATCTTTGACAAAGGAGCTAAAACTATCCAGTGAAAAAATGACAGCATTTTCAACAAATGGTACTGGCTCAAATGGTGGTTATCATGTAGAAGAAAATGAATTGATCCACTAGTTGTACAAAGCTCAAGTCTAAGTGGAACAAGGAACTCTACATAAAACCAGAGACACTGAAACTTATAGAGGAGAAAGTGAGGAAGAGCCTTGAACATTTGATCACAGGACGAAATTTCTTGAAGAAAACACCAATGGCTGTGCTATAAGATCAAGAATCAACAAATGGGATCTCATAAAATTGCAAAGCTTCTGTAAGGCAAATGATACTGTAAATAATACAAAACAGCAAACAACAGATTGAGAAAAGATCTTTACCAATCCTAAATTAAATGGAGGGGCTAATATCTAATATACATAAAGAACTTAAGAAGTTGAACTCCAGAAAACCAAATAACCCTATTAAAAATGGGGCACAGAGCTAAACAAAGAATTCTCAACTGAGGAATACTGAATGCCTGAGAAGCACCTGAAAAAATGTTCAATATCCTTAATCATCAGGGAAATGCAAATCAAAACAACCCTGAGATTCCATCCCACACCAGTCAGAATGGCTAAGATAAAAAATTCAGGTGACAGCAGATGCTGGCAAGGATGTAGAGAAAGAGAAACATTCCTCCATTGCTGCTGGGATTGCAAGCTAGTACAACCACTCTGGAAGTCAGTTTGGAGGTTCCTCAGAAAATTGGACATAGTACTTCTGGAAGATCCAGCAATACCACTCCCAAGCATATAACCAGAAGATAATTCAACTTGTAATAAGGACATATGCTCCACTATGTACATAGCAGCCTTATTTATAATAGCCAGAAGATGGAAAGAATCAAGATGTCCTTCAACAGAGGAATGGATACAGAAAATATGGTACATTTAAGCAACGGAGGAGTAATACTCAGCTATTAAAAACAATGAATCTATGAAATTCTTAGGCAAATGGATGGATCTGGAGGATATCATCTTAAGGGAGGTAACCAGTCACAAAAAAACATACATGATATGCACTCCCTGATAAGTGGATATTAGCCCAGAAGTTTAGAATCCCCAAAATACAATTTTCAAAACACACGAAACTCAAGAAGAAAGATCAAAGTGTGGATACTTTGATCCTTCTTAGAAGAGGGAACAAAATACACATGGAAGGAGTAATAGAGACAATGTTCAGAGCAGAGACTGAAGGAATGACCATCCAGAGACTCTCCCACCTGGGGTTCTATCCCATAAACAACCACCAAACCCAGACACTATTGCAGATGCCAACAAGAGCTTGCTGACAGGGGCCTGATATAGCTGTCTCCTAAGAGGCTCTGCCAGTGCCAGACAAATACAAAAGTGTATGCTCACAGCCAACTATTGAACTAAGCACTGGGTCCCCAATGAAGGAGCTAGATAAAGTACCAAAGTAGCTGAAGATGTGTGCATCCAGATTTGAGGAACAACAATATGAATTAACTAGTAACCCCAGAACTTGCTGGGACTAAACCACCAATCAAAGAAAACACATGGTGGGATTCATGTCTCTATCTTCATATATAGTAGAGGATGGCCTATTAGGTCATCAATGGGAGGAGAGGTCCTTGCTCCAGTGAAGGTTTTATGCCCCAATGGAGGGGAATGCCAGGACCAAGAATCTGGAGTGGGTGGATTGGTGAGTAGGGGGAGGTGGGGGAGGAGAAACAGGATTTTCAGAGGGGAAACTAGGAAAGGGGATAACATTTGAAATGTAAATAAAGAAAATAATAATTATAAAAAAAAAGATTAGTACTTATTTCCCCCTAGCTTGTCAGTGAGTAAATACACTCTAGTGTTCAGTAATTGCATTTCAATTATACAAATAAATCTGTACCTCAAACCAGTTAACTTAAAAATGTTAATAAGCCAGGAAAAAAATAAAAAGAATGTGTAGTGTTCTTTCATTGGACCTGAGTTTGATTCCCAGCATCTACATGAGAAAATTCACAGCTATCTGACTCAAAGAGCCATCTGTCTTCCAGCTTCAGTGATTATCTCTCTTATATACATACACACACATATACACACACAAACAAACACACCCATACAAGCACATAGACATACAAGCACACAGAGACACATACATACATCCTAAAACTGTTATTTAACACACATACACACACACACACACATATATATATATGTGTGAATATATTATATAATGAAATATATATATATGAAATATACACCCTAAAACTATATATATATATATATATATATACCCTAAAACTATATACACCCTATATATATGAAATATACACCCTAAAACTATATCTATCTATCTATCTATCTATCTATCTATCTATCTATATATATATATATATATATATATATGGAACATTTCTGTGCGTTAAATATTTTAATGCTCAGGGAGAATTTTTCAGTTCATCTGATGAAAAGCTGCTTTGTAGATAATAGAATTTTCCATGTTTTCAGTTGCTGTGACTCAAATATCAAGCTTGCTTTGGTATTGCTGCTTTGGCTCAGCAAAACACAGAACAGGAACTAGTCTGATTGCCAAAATAACTCTAAACTTGCTGCCAGCTGACATTGTGGAAGTTCATCCCATCTAGGAACACTTGTTAACCATTTCTGAACTCCACTGATTTTTATAGATGCCATGAAGTATACCAATGCCATATTTTTTAGATTATTATTAGTTTTCTGTTCTACTCAACTCAGTAGAAGTAAAATTTAATGATTCCTGCTTAGCTGTGAAAACGAATTGAAGCCTTGATATTCAGAGAGTGGCCACAGAGTATCAGTTCCTTTTGTCAACTCTGGAGAGAAAAAAAATACAACACCAAGATTTTGAAAATCATGTTTGATCATTCCCAGGAACCTAATAAATAGTGACAGATAATGGTACAGGCCTCTGAAATACATGACTGAATCAGTTTCACTTAAGTCAGTACATTTATGTACTGCTTTCTCCCTAGCTGGATGTGTCTTCCAGCACAATGGCCAAAGCAGAATTCTCAGAGAAACCCAGGATGCACATTTTGGATGTCATCTGTGAGACAGCTGAGAACTGACTGAGCTCCTTTGTTCTTACTATATGATGTTTGCCTTAGTTAATAACTGAGAATTCAGGTTGAAAGGAAGGATGAATCTCTCTGATGTCCTGTTCCACATTTAGTCTCAGGCAGTGAGTCGCACCCCCTACCAGGCTTTCCTGGCCTGACCTGTGTTTACCTTCTGTCTCTGGCACTTCCCACTGGGTTATTGATGCACTTGTCTGCCCAGGAAGCCCAGTCTCTGTGCACAGTGTTAAGCTGACACCCCCAGGAACACTGGCTTTTGTTGTATTCTGTGCAGAGAAAAGTGTTCATGGATGAGGATCTGGGTACTCTGGTCAAAACAGGTTTTAGAGAAGCCAAAGAAAGCAGGGCAAACATCTTATTACACATTCTCTTTATGCAGAAGCTACCTCAGAGCTGTTTCCAGAAAGGACAAAAGCTGCTCCAGTCATAATCCTAAAGGAGTGCCCTTAGGACCAGTGGTGCAAACTAACTGCCTACATTATGCTTCGTAGTATCATGAATCTTGGGTAATTTTTGTTGCACAGAGAATGAACTGTTCTTTTATATTTGTTAAGATTTAAATGGAATTTATACATAGTCTAAAACTAGTCGACATCTTTTGTTTATAGGAGTAAAATAAAACCAAATACTATATAAATGACTAAATATCCATTCATATATATATGTATTGTATATGGACATTCATATACAAATACACACACACACATATGCTTGCATGAAAATGTTTTGCTCTCAAATATGAGTATTTATTTTTGGTAGTTTATCTTTGGTAGATTTTGCTATTTTCCATCCCTCCCCCCAAATGACTTACAAAGTATGACAGAATATATGTAAAACGGAGTACCCAGAAATTCCCAAATTTTATACAAAATTTATACTGTACTACTTTAAGATTTGACTAGATTTATTAATGTTATCCTTTATTATGTGAAATTAAAATAAAGCATAAAATATAAAAATTTTAATTACATATCATAGAGAAGAATTAACACTATTTGATAATATTTGATTTTGTGACTAAGTTTTGTGACAAAACAATTGTGTAAACATTAACTATTTAAAGTTCAAATTCCTTGTCTTTAATTTAATTGCATTTAACTATAACCATTCTAATATATTTTGGGTTCTAAACTATGGAAGTATAAGAAACATAATATTTATATTTTAAAAAATATTGAATTAAAACATTTTTAATACATTATCATGTTGAAGTTAATTTGTTCTTTTGTGAACGCTTCATTTTTTACACATGCTTTTCAGGACAAGCCAAATTCTGCTTATTTGGAGTCACGTGGCATAGGACCAACGTGGAAGAGCTAAAATGCCCTCATAGTTTCTGGACTTTATTAAAAATACTTTAAAATTTCTTCGGGAATAGGCATATTTAATTTTGAAGCTTGTGTTCTTATGTCAATGTTGACCTCAAGGGCTACAAATACTAAACTGAAAAGAGAGTTCCTTCTGATTTTTGTGTTTTTACTGCATCTCTGTCTTCATCACATCCTACTTGATGGGATGAAGCCACTTGATGCGAGGAGCCACTTGATTCTTCTTTGTGTAAACTGGAGCAGTCATGCATGTCACAGTTCCACCAGGCACTATGAGTTATTGGTACCTGCCTGGACTCCTTTACTTGGTGTTATGCAATACATAGCTCACATCGATGTGTTAATGTTAACAAACAGAAAGGAATGCTTTTCAAATGAGTAGTGTAGGGCTCAGTGGAAGATTTTGCCAAAGAAAAACTGGAAGACACTGAAGCAAGATGATGTAGCACTGTTTAATTCCTAAAGAGCTATAACAAATGGTGATCTTATGGCCCATGGTGCTAATTGCAGTTATACTATTAAAGTATTTAATAATTTTATAATGTCTAAAATGAAATGAAATTTAGGAGATATACTTTCCTAAAGCAATAACTTTATTAGGACATATTTCATAAAAATTCATGCCAATATTATATTTTTGTTTTTAAATTAGAAATAATGACTACTGATATAGTGGAAATATTTAACCAGGCATATTTGAACAAATTGGTAGAATATATTTATTAATTATATCAAAACATGAATTGAAAGTGAAACTACATATTTTGGGGCAGATATTACTGGTGATAGACTATAGATTGAATTTGTAATCTTAAAGATGACAAACTTCATGATATGCCATTATTAAACTAAAGGTGAACTTTCTTTACATCAGACATGCTTTACAAATCTGTATAAACATAAACAGCTTCATCCTTACACATTTCATGATAAAATTCTTTGTAAAGTTATCTTTATCGTCTTGAAGCTAGGTATTACTTACCAGGTTAGTAGTCCGTGTTTCGTCTCAGAAAGCTTTCATTACCTCAGTAAAAATTTGCTGTGCTTAAAACTAGAATTTTCTCAGAAAACTCAAATTAAAGAAAAGATAATAGATTGAAATGGCATAAAACAGTATTTCAAATTAAAGGCACGAAACTATTAGTAAGATACTTACATATCAATTTTCTCCATTGGATTGGGGAAGTCAGATTTCCTTTCATGAATAAAAGTTCATTTTATGGCTTCTCTAGTTTTTGGGAAGAATAACTATCTTTTCTTGGCTAGGATAGAAATGGGTGCAATTTTTGTCTCTTTAGTGAACTTAGTGAATTTTTGGAGGCTCTGGCATGTAGACCCCTGAAAATTTTACATTATCATTGGGAAAATGTTACAAAGATTAAAAGTAATAAAGGACAAATATCCTGTTGGTAGCAGGTTCAAAACTAGCCTGTTTGGCAGTATTGTGTACCTCATTGTGATTGACAATAAAATATGTAATTAATATTGTTCAGCATTTTTATCCACTTAGAAAATTAAATTAGACAAATCACCTTATTAACATATTGTTTCTCAAATATTTATTTTAAAACATATTACCTATTTTTATCATGACTATTTTTCTGAACAAGCAGTACAATTAAACTTATAAAACAATTAAATATCAGTAAATTAAATGTTTAAGTATAATGTATTTCAAAACCTCATGAAAAATCATTAGTCAAAATGTTATATTTTATATATAGAAATATTAACAGTTATAATATACCATGCTATATATTTATGAAACTACAGTAATTGTTTGTTTCCTGAAAAATAGCTCAAACTAGGAAAAAAATGAAAAATGATTCCTTGAAGAAATTTTCTAAAACCAAAATCCATCTCTTTGCATTCTAAAAGTGCATAATCCATTTGTAAATGTGGTGTTTCAGACAGCATTTCATTTAGACTGCATTGAAATTCCTATAGCTGTGACCTATTACTATTCTTCTCATTGCATTTCAATGTATATGAACATTCACCTATGTAGAATCAAAGAGACTAAAACTTACAGAGGGATGTTTGAAGCTTCCGCATGATGGATAATAAAACTAGTCCACAGCATTTCCATTTGAAAGAAAATTACTAATAATTGATTGGCCTGGATCCAAAGTCACAGTGGGGTACAGAGAGCTGGGAAGTGCCCTCATAAAAATAGAAGCTGTATCAACCAATTGAATTTAATTATATATGAAGGTGATGATGGAGCTAAACTGCCTGTAATTGGACTCCAATTACTCAGCTGGTCTTCCATCAAATTAATTCATCTGAAAGTTTGCCATTGTCCTGTGCTCCATGCCTGATGCTGGTTTAATTACTTAACACTGAGGAATCTTGAAACAGTAAATTATTTTGGCTTTATTGCCAATTATTGGTTAAAGAAAATTGTATATAAATATTAACATCTGCTTCAGGGACACTTAGCAAAGGGCATAATGAAAATATCCTTTTTTTTTTTTTTTTTTGCATTGCACCTAGAGAGACTCCTAATGAGAGGAGAAAGATTCTTCCTGTGTGCAATTTGTGGAATCAGTGTTGGAACTGATAAGCTGCTGGATGTGTTGCCAGGGCCTATGATTTTCCACAGTCAATGTCTTTGCAAAGAAGCAGCTGAGGATTCTTATGGTATGTGTAAGTGGTAAAACACTAAGCTCAACATAAATAAAAAAAATCTATAGGTAGTTTAAAGTCATTTGTCTCTGAATACTGTTTGATAACATTCAGGATCATTTAAAAAATGATAGTTACTGACTCTTAAGGCTTATTAAGTTATCTATATTGGAATTCTCAATTATTTGAGCTGCACAATATAGGTTTGTCACTGAGGAATTAAAGCATCTGAAAAATAAGGTTTATTAGCTTAAAGATCCGAGCATAATTATAATTCATTTTAATATAATAAAAGGGAGTGTATTGCCAGTGATACTAAAATTGTGGATACCATTTCAAAACCATCTCCTATCAATGTCATGTAGAGATGGCTCATTTCTATTTAATTGGCTTCATCACATTGCACTTTAGTTTAAATGAAATTACCACTCACCAATTTTATTCTTTGATTCCATGCTCAATAAGCACTTCAACGTGGAACATCAGTAGAACAATTTAAAATCAAAACTGTTAATTGCAAAATGTTGATTTATTTATGAGAGGAAGCATTGTTATTTGACTCAAAATAAAATAATCTCTAAGTGTCATCGTGGAGTAAATATTTCAGTAATCTTCAAATATAATGCTACATATACATATACAAAAAAAAAACAAATTTAAAAGGGACAAAGTTTTAGTGATAGAGTCACATTTTTGAAATAACACATAAACGAATCTTCAGATATTCATAAAACTTGCGTCTCTCAAAATATATAGAAGTATTTGTACAAGATGAATTTGTGATTAATTGCAACACTATCATTTTAAAGTGAATTTTGAGTAGGGAGAGAGATGTGAACAGTCTTTCTTCAGCCTCTACCAGTAGATGTTTCCTTTCAGATTATTAAAACTAGCCATAAACAAATCTCTCCCCATAGAGAACTATTATTGAAAGGATTATCACTATGTTTTCCATATTTCTTCTCAAAATAGCATGGCAAGAACCAATTTCCACTTGTACCCTTCTATGCAATCCAATGCTTCAAGATAAAACTTAACTTCTGCAGAAAAAGTGAAGTCAATTCCTTTTCAGTGAAATGCTCTCTGGGTTCAAAAGAAACACTGTGCAAAATGACCTAGAAAACAATGTATCCTGAGAGAGCTGGTGGAACTCTTCAAATGTAACATGTTTTGCTTAACACATGTATAATTAAAAGCTAAGTTAACTAAGCTTTATCAGCTTGATAGATTGTTGGCAATTTCTTCATATCATTACACCATTTTATTTAATTCTATGCTATTTCAACTTACATAGTGGTTTGTGACAGACTCCCGATTTGTCAGAAACTACTAATTCAGTTAACAAATCTCTATGCACTTGCAATATTTTAGGGACCATATATCAGAGACTATCACTATTAAGCAGTTGAACAAAAGTGCTCCCCAAAGCAAAAATGGCAAAAGAAAAAATACAAAGTGCGAGATATTTATTAAAATATTTCTTTTAAGACACCCCCAGAGAAGAGAAGACTGAAAAGAATCTGACTATTTTATTCATGCTGTTTTAATGATTTGAAGATCTTCTCACTGTGTGGTTACATTATCAAATGAGAGAAACAATATCAAAGCTTCCCTGATGGGCACAGTGGCAGGGCATCAGCTCCAAACTGCTCCTGAATGCTCTGGGGTGGGAGATGCTAGCTCTTTTGTTAGGATGCAGAGTGATCGATATTAAAGAATTAAGCCCATCTTATGCAAAATGTGTAGCTTTTCCCACTTCAGAACTCTAATACATTGAATGAGATATAACCCCTAACAAGGAACATGCACCCTGGATAATGTCTTTGATGCTTTTTCTAATGTCAGGCTTTATTTTATTGCTCAGCATTATCAATGTTATTTGCTGATCTTATAAATTAATTATCAAAAATTGAGGTTTCCTCCATGCTTTAAGGTACCTATTGCCCATGTATCTAATGATTGGCCTTCTATCTCATATTCTGTAGGGAAGATCCATAAACAAAGGATAATTTTATGAGCTTCACGCATCTCTATTGCACACACACACAAAGAAAGAATAGCTCCAACCAGAAGAGAAAGTCTGTGTTAACCAACTTTTCTTCAACTGGGAACTGTTGTCCATTGTGTTTATTTTGGTTCTCCCAAAGCCCTAGAAAATCAACTTTACATTGAGAAACAAAAAGAAATGATATCGCAATAATTGTGTGTGATGGGTGCCTTTAATCCAGCACTTGGGATATGGAGTTAGGAACCTCAGAATCTTATTTTTGCCTACAAAGAAATTATGAGAGCAGCCTTGGATGGGATTCACATGACCCTGTCTCAAAAAAAAAAAAAAAAAGTGCCATAGACTTTTAAAATGAACAAAATAGGCTAGAAATCCTGCATAACTTAATGAGGGAACTATTAATAGCACCCCAGGAATACTTAGGAACTAAGAATGAAAATTCTGGAAGCTGCACCATTCGCTCAAAGGCCTTCATACTCATGGTGCATCTCTCAGTTCATGTCTCCTGAATTCACAGTAAATTCTTGAAATGCATTGACTCCTTCCTGTGTGCAGCCACTGCTGTGGCCTCTCACGTGCCTGCAACACAGTTTGAAACCTTGGCTTGTGTAGGTTTAAGGTTCTTGTGGGCCAACTTACTAACACTGAAATTCAAGAGCACAACCTTCATTGTAATAACAGAGCATCTGAGCATAGTAACATCAGCTCCCAGATACCTGAAGCATTAAAGTGATGGTGTGAATAATTCATTACATTTAAGTTATAGCCTAAAATAAAATAAGTCCTCTTGTATCTTGATGCATACCCTACCTGGAGCGTGTTGGTCTTGTTAGGCAGTTACTATAAAAAGTAACTTTGAACAAGAGAAGATAGTAACAGCAGTAAGAATTCTACTCAATATTATTGGTAATAAAAGAAAAAAAGAAAATAAAAAACAGTAGAAAATTCTGAGTGCTTTGATAAAGGAAAAAAAGTAGTCAATTCTTTTTCATCATAGTTCTAAATCATATTACAAAATAAAATTGGAGAAATGCAGGCTATGCTCTGACAGGCCCTTGCTATTGAACAGTGGGATTCTTTTTCACATCACATCCAAAGTAGCCTAAGACTTGCCCATGCTGGGTACCAAATTGGAAGAATCTTGCCTATAGAAGGCACAAGCTGGAAACTAAATCACGGGCATAGCAGTGGCCAGTTGCTGAGCTCTTGAAATAAATTTTCTCAATCCCGCAGTAATGCCTCAGCAAGTTGATTTTATTATTACCAGTGAAGGTTGGCAACAAAAAACAAAACAACAAACAAGAACAAAAATTATACACATCCTCCCCTCCCAGAGCTCAGAGCAGGCTATTTTCTTTTAATATTACAGAGATGATTTATTCTTAATGAGATATACAAATGGAATCTATGATGTATCCACTTGCAATGAGAGTTTATTAAGTGAAAGTTTAAGTCCCTAAAGAAAACCCACCATCTCAGTGGTTAGCTTGGAAATGATCAAGGAACTGACTTACAAGTAGCTTAAATTACCAGCAAACGAGAGTGACTAGCTTTCCTAAAATCATTCATTCACTAATTCCATGAGTTGCTATCTTCTTTGTTAACAGTTTATTAAGCATTCACTGGAATGGGGCATGAGAGAGTTAGCTCTTTCACAGAGAATACTATGAAGAAATTATAAGAAATACATCCCATGAATGTTGACTTATAATCTATATCGTTGGTGAAAATTTAGTGTATTCTAATATAGCACTTCACAACACAAAACAATCCTTTATAGATTTTAAGTTCTTCTATAGATGATAAATAACCGATAAATGTAGTAAATAAATTTATTATATGATTTATAAATATAGTAAATAAATCTATTATATGAATATAAAGCATGATAATTTTCAAGAAATAGGAAAAGAAATTGAGGCAGTTTGAGTCTGGGATGAGATAGTTCAATATAGATAGTTTGATCAAGGTAAATACATTAGAAGAAGAAAATGTGATCATTTCTTTTACAGTTTTGTAATTTCAATTTTAATTATTCTAATTTTAATTATAATATTTGTTCTTTCAATTTCCTACCACCAAATCCTCTTTTATACTCTTCCCTGCTTTCCTTCACATTCATGGCCAGGAGACCCTCTTCATAGCCCCTAATAAACTTAAAAATGGAAATTATAAACTAGTGAAGGTGGGCTAGAATTCAACTTCAAACCTATTAGAATTAAATGCCATATATAAGTATAATGTTATTAAGATATAAAGTGAGGATTAGTAATAGCATTTGTGTTGCTGTGGCTACATGACTCATGCTACAGCAGTTTTGTTTGTTTTTTTTTTTTTGGGGGGGGGGTGTCAAGACAGGGTTTCTGTGTGTAGTCCTGGCTGTCCTGGAGCTCACTTTGTAGACCAGGCTAGCCTCGAACTCAGAAATCTGCCTGCCTCTGCCTCCAGAGTGCTGGGATTAAAGGTGCTGCCTAAAACCATTCTCATAATTTTTTTTGTAGGCAAAAATAAGATTCTGAGGGTCTTAACTCCATATCCCAGCATGCCCAGTTGGTACAGCAGTTTTAAAAGAACAACTATTTGAACTCTCTAAGTTCTGGAGGATAGAGGATTCATAGTCAAGGAAGTTTATCTGGCAACAACATTCTAGCTAGTGAGATCAGTAGAACTTCACAGAACAAAAGATGCCACAGAATAAAAGGAGTTCGTCTAGAAAGAATCAGCTACTGACATTCGTAAAAGACCCAGTGACCACATGACCCAGAGTCTATGGATTTATGATGTTATGCATAGATTAGCCTATTTATAGGGTAAGCCTTTTAAGATTAATGTCTCTTTAAGGTTCCATCATATCTCACCTCTGATACTTCACAATGAGGATAATACTCCAATAGGAGCTTCAGTGGAGAATTTGAAATCCCCACAGTTTTCATATTCATGTGCCAATGACAGAAAACACTGAAACACTAAAAAGTGAGGACAGTGTGAACATTGTTAGCTATCAGAGGCCACAGTTCTAATACACACACACACACACACACACACACACACACACACACACACACACAAACAAACAAGCTGGAGCCAGAACAAGAAAAACAAGAGCAAACAGGAGATCAAGAGAGAAACAGTGGGTTGGGGAGCAGGGTTGGGGGGAGGGTATAGGGGACTTTCAGAGAGGACACTAGGAAAGGAAATAGCATTTGAAATGCAAATGAAGAAAATATCTAATAAAAAAAGAGAGAAACAGGAATGGGACAGAGAGAAGTGGGGGGGAGAGGAAAAGGAGAGAGAGAAAAAGAGAGACAGAGAAAAGAGAGGGAGAGAAGGAGGGAGGGAAGACTAGAGAGACAAAGAAAGAAAGAGGTGACTATTAGTTACTTTATTCTATGCAGGCAGAAATCTGGAAGAAGAGGTTGTGGTAGTCATATCACATACTCTGTTACTAGTCAAAAGGACCTGTGATATATCAGACTATGATACTTGCTCCTCTCAGTGGCATTCAGTTCTGTAGAAGCTATATTGAGCAGAGAGCACACTATTAGTGCACAAGCAAAAACGGTGTAATCATTTCCCAAATTACTTGAGAATGACAAAGAGGGACATAAAGCAGCTGTTTGCATCTGACCTATACAAAAGCACATATTGATGTCAGAGCATATTTCTGTGCAAAGGTTCTAACAAAATCTGAATTTGTAAGAGTAAATTCAGGAGACAATGTTAGAAGCAAAGGAATAGGAAAATATGTGATGATTACTAGAATATACACTGTAAAATATCTGTGACAACTGTACATACTTTATCACAAAAAGTAATAGCATAAAATATTTTAATTGTCTTAGAATATAAAGCTATTATATATATATATTTAGTAATAATAGATGATCTAAAATAGGATGAACATGAATTTATTTCAATGAAGGATTATGTCAAATATATTATAGACATTATTTCATTTTGCAAATTTCCAATACTGAATATGAATTATATTAACTGTTAATAAACATATACAGAAAATCATTGTTTGAAAATTACTATTCAATACATGATTGATTCACAAATGTTACCACTCATTTGATCGTTAGTTGCTCACATAACTGACAATTAAAAATTAGTATCCTTAGAAAAATAGATTTTAACTCATTCTCTATAAACAGGACCCTATGGATGTATTAGTGGTGGCAGAAAGATTCTATTCACAATGTGTTTAATTCTGCATTTTACACAGTTGCAAAAATGAACTAATAATAATATGGTGAAATTTGAAGAATCTCAGAGAGAAAGAGTGGAAAGAGTAGGGAGAAAGAGGGAAGAGTACCAGAAAGAGCCAATGCTTAGCTTCAACATAGGCAAGCTGTGGAAAGATCACAGCAGCTCCTCTACTTTATACTCCAGGTTCTCCTGACATATGTGAATTCCTACTATGGAAATACCTACATTCCTTTTTATAATCTTACCCTCAACTATCTGGTCAAACTCATCAGTCAACTGGTTTTAACTTTCATTATATTTCTTTAACTTTGTTGACAACTCAATTAACAGCCTATTCCTCTTCCTCCTGGATGCCATAATAGCCCACTGAATCCTTTGATATGGTTTGAAAATAAAATCATGTAATGCAGGTGGCACACTGGTCAAGGTGTACTAAAGATATCTAATCTCTATATACATTTATTCTTCAATAATTTGATACCAATGGAAAGCTGATGTATTTTTACCCCCTGAATGTTTGTGTTTGTTCTAATAAATTCTAAAGGAAAAGAAGGAAGAGTATTTTGATGTATTTTCCACAGGCACTCCATATGACAGACCCATGTGAGCATGTATTAATAATCTCTTTTTCATTGAGTCCTGAGCACTGCTTAATCCCTTCTGAATAATTTCATGGAAACTGATACTTGTTTCTACTACAGTCTGATGTTGCTCGTGAGATGTACCTTCCCATATCAAATGAAAATGATGTAGAGATGTCCTTTTGAGGAAAACGTGTACTCTATAAGACAGTCAAAGTGGAAAGCATAAAAATAAACTTTCTTATCAGCCTCCACATTGCCACCTGTTGTGCATAGGCATGTCCATGTGGCATGTCACATGATAGGGCACCAAAGAACACAGTGTCTAAGAGCTGGAGGGTTTCAGCCCTGTAATTGCATCAAGGAATTAGAGTCTGCTCAAACAACTGCTGTTTAAATCAAAACCCTGAAGCCTCATAAAAGAAATATACACTTAGCACCTAGACCAATGGCTTCCTAGGAGAGTGAATATGCAAGCTGTATGCCTAATTCTCATCAAAGGAAATTGTGGTCATAAATATGCATAATTTCCAACTACAACAATTTTAGAAGATATTTTCACAGGAATAAGAAATTAGAGTTCTTATAATTATTACTTTCTTGATTTGTTTTACAATACAAACAATAACTTTAACTATCTGAGCTATATGTCTGCATTCTCATTGCAGCCCCATCATGGAGGCCACCTTCCTACCTGAAAGTCCTCTTCAGTTCATTTACCTTTTTCTATAGATGCTTTGTAGTCATAGTGTGCACTCTCACGATAAGATCAGAATTGTACTGAGCAGAAAAATCTCCACATTGGATTATAGACAACCAAAGATGTTTGGTCATAATTACACAAAATAATTTCAAATTATTAATAATCATCCATTAGAGTTTTACGTTCATCATGTCGCAGATCAAAGTTCCCTACTATTTTATAGTGCCTCAGGTAGAGGCTACCATACAACAGAGAATTAATATATTGTGATTAATTATTCCAGTTAATTGTTGGTTGAAAGCTAACAGAAGCTTCTTATTTCAAAAAATACATCAAGTAAGAATATAAAGGACTCACCTAATGTCTTTTATATTGTTGACAATGAAGTACTAAGTCACAGTCACTGTCTTCTAGACACCTGGTGAGAGATTAAGTTAGAGAAGGAGGAACTCAGAGACAGAGATCACACAGGTGCTTCTGAATCACATTCCTTCCAAAGAAAAGAGTCTCAGCTCACAACACACCACCAGTCTGAGGTTCTGTGTGGAGCCATTTCCTATGCACACCTCCCACAAGCCATCCTTTCCATAGAGGCTTCAGTCTTTCAACAGAGTACTCTCAGAAGCCTGATAACAACATCAGAGAACTTGAAGATGAAAATACTTCTCCAGTGTTACAGTATAGATAGCTCAGAAGTAAAAATGAAGTATATCTATGAAGAGCACTGTAATCAATAGTTTAGACTCTTTATCTTCAGCAGACTGCCATATATTTTATGCCTCGTGTTCTCTAAATACTGCTTCCTTACACAGAATATAGATTAGTCTTTTCTAAAACACTAGACTTTCTTCAAGTGGCTCACCTTTTATATTCATGCATATATCTGCAAAAATGGAAGCCAGAAAATGTCTAGAGAGTCATTCAGTAAGATAAAGCAGGAAATAAAATATAACTGGAAAATGAAGACAGTACCTGTGTTCTTGGCACTGTGCCTCCACATCAGCTAACTTTATACAGTTGAGGGCATAAAATGTGTGCTGTTAGTGTATGCATGGCAGACCCTTATTGAAGCTGGATAGCTGCCCCATTTTCTACAGTCTAATCCTCAGAACACTTCTGACAATAAGGCTATCCTAGGCTTTCTTGGAGCAAATTGAATCTAAATGTGAATCTCTCTAGAGATGAGATGGTTATAATTTTTCTCACATTGTATATGATTGCTTATTATTTGTTCTCCTTAAAATTATGTGTAATGGAAAACCTTTTAGTTATACAGACCTCTGTAGGGTTTTCAAAGGAAAAAATGCAGACAAGATAGATAATAAATGGATAGATAATCAAATAGTAAGAACCTGTCTCCTGTCCTTTTTCCACAGACAAAGGCACAGTGCTTAGAGATGTGTGAAACTACCAATTTTCACCTTCCAAGCATTCACTGGAAAACTAAGCTTTTGCAATTATTTTAAAATTTAATCCAAGTTATTATATATCAACTAAAGAGATTAAGGAGGAAACATAGTTCTACACTTTGGTGAGCATACTAACGTGACTTATGAGATGTGCTAAAATAGCATATGATACTTGTTCAAATGAATTATATGAAAATGGAATTGTATTTCAAATGCAATTAAGATACAGTTACTAAATTACTTTAACTGTCCATTCTAAAGTGAATAATTGATTCCTGATTTATCAACACTGTCACTAGACATGCACATCTGTCTTATCCTGAATATGGCTTCTTGAGTTCTCTGTCTCCACACAATTGTCCTTTACTTCCATTGTGACAATAAAAAGGGGATGAGTCTGCACATTTTCTATAATTTAGTAGACTTCAAATCTATCTACACACCTACTTTGCCTTGAGAGTTAATATATTCTTATCCATATTGTCTGGAATAAATTCAAAATATTTGATCTCTTTGAATTTCTTGAACATTCCCCTGCATAACTCTGGTTTTTCATGGAATATTTGCTATTTGAAAGACATGTTTATTTGCTAGATCACAGACTATGTGTTTAATTATGATGGGGTAAAAAGTGAAAAATAGAGGTAAGGAAACAGGCAATGATTCATTCAGTAAAAATGGGTGGTGTGTGTGTGTGTGTGTGTGTGTGTGTGTGTGTGTGGTCTCAATTGCCAGGAATGCACCGTTAGTACTCCAATAACCCTAGCAGTTGGGAGGTGGAGACAGGAGAATAAAGTTCAAGATTATCATCTGTTACATTAAAAGTTTAAGTCTAGCCTGGGATACAAGAGATCCTATTTCAACTCAAAGGAAAATTTGATTTTCTTCTTAAGGATTGTCTAGACATTGTCACATTTTTCCAGTGCTTATAATGACTGTTCTTATGAGTGGGCAGATTTTCATTTAGCTTATTGGTTTAGGATTACAGGATAATGCACAAAGGGACATGGAGCTGGCTATCTGGGCTTAGTTTTTGCTATTTTGCAGTTGGTTAAATGTATTTTTGTTGTTTTTCACTCATCATTTCCCCAGGAATGAAATGTATATCATTGAAGCTTTCTTATGCTCATTGAAGAACATTCCTAGACCTCATCAGGGTGGATTCTTTATAAAGGATTTTGTTCCTATATTCCTAAGTACATAAGTATATACTACCAGTCAGTACAGTGTTAATTAGTTGCATGTTTTCAGAGATGATCATTTCGCATTGGATAACTACTTGTTATGTTCCTCTTTATAATCCCTTTAAGATCTCAGTATCCATTTATTGTATTTCTTTGTGTGGAGTTTATCTTACCTGGGCTTCACCAACCCTTCTGCCTCCTTAACATAAAACAAGTCTGCTGCTATTGTCATTTTATTTATTTATTTCAGTCAGTCAGATGTCTTCCCATAGTTGTGCATAGTAATGCCAACAATCACATCACTATCAGACACTCCGGACCAAGTACTGTCTAATTCATGCAGGTCAGATATTAAGTTAAAGGTAAATATGAAGAATATATTCCTAAATGATGTTTAAGAGGTTTCTGTAGAGTACCCTACTGTCTATTATATTAGGCACTAGTAAAAATGTCATCAGTAAGAATATAAGGTAATATATATATATATATATATATATATATATATATATATATATATGATATTAAAATATACATCATTTAAAACACATCTATATAATGTTTAAAGTAAATTCTCATGTCTCTACTCATAAAGTATTTATATATAATCCACACATATATTCATACATAAGTATCTACATACATGTATATGTATATGAGTCTTTTTAAAGCTACTTTGGTATATAAAAAGAAATTTTGAAAGAGTTCTAGTTTAACACATATTATTGTTGATGTGTCATTAATTTTTCAACAAAAGGTGACTATCTTCTCTCAGCTAATGAAATGCTATTTCTTAAATTTGTGTCACCAATTGCTCCAGGTCTTATCATGAACTTTTCAACTCATCTGTACATCAGGGACATCTATTCTGCCCAGATGAACTGTAGCAGAAAGAAATTCTCTAAAGAACAGTCAATTGGTTACTAATATTAAAGACATTTATAAAGTGATTTGTAGAATGCTGTCTTAGAACGAATATTGGAATAAAAGTTGTCATGTGGAATGATATCTTTACATAAACATAGTCACATATTTTATATTTTATTCATATTTGAGGCATTGCTATGATAATTGAAATACTGGCAAGCATCCAGAGAAAAGATCTAATAGATTTAACAAAATTCAAACACATTAATTTACATGCTCTAATACTTTTCTTAAATATGTATATTCTCTAGTGTTTGTCATTTGTTATGTTTAATATTGATCTTGCATTGAAACTTTTAGAATGAAAATGAGCAAGATTAGGTAAATACTGGGGAGTGGAAAATAGCATTCTAAATATATCTATTGGTTGATGAATGTCAGTGTTTTAATATTCATGATATTCCTATGTATAAGACTACTTTTATAAACAAGAAATAGTAGGTTCTTCATTGTACTTAAGATGTTAATTGCTGAGATATTTGAGATGTAGCATTATAAAACGAAAAATTCCTCTTAGATTACTTCATGATTTGCTGAATAGACATATCACCACAGTCTAATTAATATATCATAGTACAGAGATCCAGAAATGGTGACACATATGCATAATTCCAGAACTCTGGAGATGAAGGCAGTAGGGTTCTGAGTCTGACCACAGCCTGGATCATCAAGACAGATTCTGATATAATGGAAGGAAGAAAGTAGAAAAGGGAGAAAGAAAGGAAGGAAGGAAAAAAATGAATGAACTAGAACAGGGGAAGGAAGTGAGAAGGTTACAGAGAGAAGGAAGAGAAAATTAAAAATGATAAAATTACAGAATATGGCTTCTAATAAAGTAGTGAAATTTTTGTTTAATTAGCATTGTCAATAATAAGGCATTACAGCAAAGTAAGAAGAATGAAGAATAATCTAAGTGAATTTTGATAATCATTGACTAAGAATGTAGTATTTGGTAGAAGATGGAAGTTAAAACTTAAAGTGAAGAGTTGAGGGAAATGTACCTTGTCAGACTTTAAGTGACTGGCGAGCTAGAGTGTTTAATATAAGTTTATGGCAGTTTTGTGACTATTAATGATGGAGGGACCTGAGGTGTGATAATTGGCATATGTATGTATAGAATGATAAATATTGTCTCACACAAAATATTACATTCATTGAAGCAGAACATGGAAACATTGCTTGTTCTAGCAAATGCAAAATCTTAGCTTTCACATCCTGCTCATTGCTTTTTGCCCTCACTATACTATAGGAATATACCAGTTTAAGAACCTATTAATGAAAAATTTCCTGATGCTAATTAAAAGATTTAATTTTTCATACAAATTGTAGGCACATATTTTTTGCAACCTAATTTTAATAAGGGTTCAACTTCTCTAGCCCACCACCCAGCAGATGTAGTGGAAGAGAAGAGATATTACAATATGGAGGAAGTGCAGTTGGGGATCCATCCCATAATCTGTCAACAAACGCAGACAGTATTGCATATGCCAGCAAGATATTGCTGAAAGGGCCCTGATATAGCTGTCTCATGTGAGGCTATACTAGTGCCTGGCAAACACAGAAGTGGATGCTCACAGTCAGCTATTAGATGGAACACAGGGTTCCCAAGGGAGGAGCTAGAGAAAGTACCCACGGAGCTGAAGGGGTCTCCAACCCTATAGGTGGAAGAACAATATGAACTAACTAGTACCCCCAGAGCTTGTATCTCTAGCTGCATATATAGCAGAAGATGGCCTAGTTGGCCATCATTGGGAAGAGAGGCCCCTTGGTCATGCAAACTTTATATGCCCCAGTACAGGGGAACGTGATTGGCCAAGATGCGTGAGTGGGTGGGTAGGGGAGCAGGGCAGGGCATGGGGGAGGGTTTAGGGGACTTTCGGGATAACATTTGAAATGTAAATGAAGACAATATCTAATAACAAAAAGAATATGGAGAAAGTGGACCTGTTCAACAATAGTTCTTTGGGGGTGAGCTCGATCTTCTTGGGCAGAAGTTCAGTCGAGTAGCAAACAGGAAACACGACTTAGTAGCTTCAGACCAGTCCTCTAGGCAGGTAGGCAAGAGGCATGAAACAGCAGCTAAAGTACAATCCTTTCAGCAATCAGATACCAGGCAGCTTTAGTTCAATCCTCAAGAAACCGCCAGGCTCGCCAACTGGCCCGAGAGAAGACTGCAGAAACAGCAAGCTCTCAGAGGAACCTCAAAAGCAGTTCTTGGGCAAATTTCTCTCAATGGTAGCATGATCACAAGTTGAACTCAACAACACTATGTAAGGTTAACCAATATGTGTGTGTGTTTAGCGAAGATTAGTGAGGGGGCGCAAAGCAAACTAAAGTTCAGTCTCCATCTCCCACTGTCTGTTGGGTCATATTTGTACTCCTTCATCAAGAGTCATCCAATGTGTTTGCTATAGCCAAACATCCTTTCACCTGTGTTTACTTCAGGAAAATACTCTTTAACTTGTATGCTTTAGCAAGACATCCTTTCACCAGTGCATAACTAACTTTCCAAAAGAACTAGAGTTTCCACTTCAACAAATATTAACTGTAGTTATGAACTTAATAGTTATGTATTATGAGATCATTTTAAACAGTATATAAAATAGATGTAACATTAGAATATGGATATGGGATTATATACAAGAAAGAATCAAAATACTCTTTTATTCTTCTAATGTCTAGATAGTATCAAGACCCCTACAGCATTAGTCT
Source organism: Mus minutoides (assembly GCA_902729485.2). Classification (NCBI taxonomy): domain Eukaryota; kingdom Metazoa; phylum Chordata; class Mammalia; order Rodentia; family Muridae; genus Mus; species Mus minutoides. Next base: position 13,337 of record LR751395.1, on the reverse strand, counting down.
AGGAGGATCATCAGGTTAAATAATTCTGATGATATAGTATAGCATTTTACATCAACATTTTGTTTAATATAGTACAATTTTCCAGGATATAGAAGATATAAGGGGAATCCTGGTTGTTTTATTTAGCAGTTAACAGACTTCTAGAATGCCACATAAGGTTTTTTTATTATTATTATGTGCATACCCATATATATTTGTGTGTGGGAATGTGCATGTGAGTGCATGTGATCACAGAGGACAGAAGCAAAACATTGCCCTGGGGCTGGAATTGCAAGTGGTTTTTAAGCCACACAGTATAAGTTCTGGGAACTAAATTCTAGTTATCTGAAGGGCAGTCCTTGTTCTTAACAGCTCTCCCACTGATCTGTATCCTGATCACTGCTCCATAAAAGCGTATTTCTATATGAGTCAACATGTTTGGATTCAGGCATTATCATTGGCTGCTAATGTGATATCTTTCCAAGTATTTCTAGAATACTTTCTTAACAACATGTTACCTACACAAGACCTATGAGCAACTGGCAACATGAATGAAAAAAAAAAAAGAAATCACAAGTTGGTCAATGTTTGGCAAGGAAGTCAGAATGTTTTGTACGAAATACCTCAATCCTAATTGGTGTTTTTTTAATGCCCTCATATATGAACTAAAATTTTAGCAATTAATTTAATCCATCTTTTATAGTTTAAATTTTTATTTATGTATACAAATTACATGTTGTAATAAACTGCATGTATATCTATGAATTGCAAGCATGAATGCAGTGGAAAGGACAGAACTTGGCATTGAATCTCCTTGAGCTAGCATTGCAGGGAATGCAGATTCTGGGAGCAAAACCTGGGACCCTTGCAAGACCAACAAGTGCTCTTGACCAGTGAAGCACTTCTCTAACCCATCTTTGTAAAAGTTTTCCAATTACTTCATAGTTTAATATGAAGAGAACTTTTATAATTTGATATTCTAAAGAAATGTAAAAAGTTTTTATAAACTAATTTTAACCATTCACATTGAATTAATGTATCATGATTTTAACAGTATGTTGTTTATTAATCATTTGATCTTCAACTTTTTTCTCTGAAAAAAATGCTTATTTTATACCTCAGGATTTTGATAACATATATTTCAGCCGGGCATGGTGGCGCATGGCTTTAATCCCAGCACTTGGGAGGCAGAGGCAGGCGGATTTCTGAGTTCTAGGCCAGCCTGGTCTACAGAGTGAGCTCCAGGACAGCCAGGACTGCACAGAGAAACCCTGTCTCAAAGAGAAAAAAAAAAGAAAAAAGAATTAAGATAACATATATTTCTCTCTTCTCCTAGTATCTGCAGATTATGTTTTTTATAATTGTATGCATGTCTACAGATTTTCAGATCATTTCCACTCCCAATTGTTTTTTGTTCATTTGTTTTTTATTTTATGTGTATTGGTGTTTTGCCCACATGTTGGTCTAGGGGAGGGTGTCAGATCTTAAACTCACAACAGCTATGACCTGCCTTGTTGTTGCTGAGAATTGAGCCTGGGTCCTCTGGAAGTGCATTTCTGAATTCATGCTTTTAACCTTGAACCATTTTTCCAGCCCCCACTTCCACTTCTTACTTCCAACTCTTCTTGGAATGGCCCCTGCTTTGTCACAACTTAACATCTTCTTTTCAAATTTAAATTGGTTATGTTATTTTCAAAAGCAGATATAACATTATTAATTGTTGAATTCTATATTACATTACATATTATTTTTCTTCAATTTTTATTAGATTTTTTCTTAATTTACATTTCAAATGTTATTCCGAAAGTTCCCTCCCCCTCCCCCTGCTCCCCTGTCCACCCACTCCCACTTCTTGGCCCTGGCATTCCCCTGTATTGGGGCATATAAAGATTGCAGTACCAAGGGGCCTCTCTTCCCAATGATGACCGATTAGGCCATCTTCTGCTACATATGGAGCTAGAGACACGAGTTCTGGGGGTTCTGGTTAGTTCATATTGTTGATCCTCTTCTAGGGTTGCAGACCCCTTCAGCTCCTGGGGTTCTATTAGTCGATGTGTTTCAGCAATTCGTTTTCTATGAAGCTGCCTACAGTGTATATATCACAAACTTCAAACATTGATTTGCTCATTTGTTTAAAATGTGTTATAATAGGCAAGTCCTGTGTATCATTGAAACACTTGATCTTCAGTTCATAAACTGTTTACCTCAAGAAGTTCTCTGCTTAATAAATATAAAACATTATTCAATATTATGTGAGCCCTACAATACATGAAAGAAGAAACTCATGGAACTGAAAATATTATAGACATATTAAAGAGCATGAAACATGTACTGTGCTTAAATTTAAAAAAGAAAAAAAAAATGTTCTTTAAGCCATGTCAGAAGAGAGGGTCAGAGTGCTGCTAAATAGAATACTGAAAATAACATACTCTTGAGTTTTGTGGTAGCAAAGTGATTGGCTCTGAGAATGACCACTGGCATTCTGCAGAGGATGAAAATAATGGGAAGTAGTCGGTGTCATTAGCAACACAATCCTGATGTGTGACGTGATGAAGAATTGTAAGTGGGTGAATGCATATCTATACTCATCAATTGAATCTTATCAACCAGTACATCTTTATCTTATTATATTTAAAATAAGTAATTATTCTGTGATAAGATAGTTATTACTCTGTCAAATTAATATCTTTCCTTCTGTTTCAAAATCTTCATCAGAAGGTAAACAGTTACCAGATCATAATAATCAGTATATATGAAGTGGAGAATTTAGAATAAAGTTCCAGCAGAAACTTGTGCCAAACAGGAATTGCTAAAGTGGGAGTCAAAAATTTAAGCTTTGGAAGAAAATTCAGATTGGATGAATTCAACTGACCACAACTACCACCATCTTAAATAATAACACCATTGCTTCTTAGTAACTCAGATCAGTTCTCCACACATCCTCAAGTGTACTCTAAAGGCACAGACAGAACAAACACAGTAGTGTGTGAAATGTCATGCCAGAACCCTGGCACAGCACTCCAGTGCCAGGAATGTGTCTCTGTCTCTTATGCCTTTACTAGAGATGAAACAGGTACATTCCATTTTGGATGAGAAGACTTTTGTGTTGATCATAACACATCCACCTTATGTGAACCCTGATACAATCTATTTGGTATTTAAAGAAGTCCTCATTAAATTACACTTTTTTTTTTAACTCCAGAATCTTTGGCTCTGTCCTGACAGACTTTGAGGACATTTTCTAAACCTGAGACAGGTCCCAGAACAATGACAGAATGAAGGTAATGTCTATCCCTGAGCACAATCATAGTATTAAACAATTGAAAAAAAAATCTGGTAATAACAGTAACATATAAGATAGACTATGATCATGAGATATAAATATAAGAATACTACTACATAAATTCTAGGATATTATAAATTTTGAGTGTATTGTGTTCCTTTATAAGTGCATTTTCTTACATTAATTTTTGTGTTTATTTATTATTTTATGTGTATGAATGTTGTATGCATATTGGATGTCTACCACATGCATACCTGTACTCAAAGAGGTAAGCAGATGATGTTTGATTTGCTAGGACTGGAGTTACAGATTTTTGTGAGCCATTATATGGATTCTGGTGATCAGATGCTGATCCTCTTTCAGAATAATAAGTGTCCTGGCCCAACTTCTCAGCAGCTATACCTTAATTTATATTTTATTATGTGATATGACCTTCATTTACCTCTACTATATCCTGTGTGTGTTTGTGTTTGTGTGTGTGTGTGTGTGTGTGTGTGTGTGTGTGTGTGATAAATGTCCGAGTGTGCACGTGGACATGAGTTGGACATGAGAAGCTCAGCCGTTAACATTGGTTATCCTTCTCAATGACATTATTCACTGAAATTTAAACTCACAGATTCAACTAGACTGGCCACCCTGCAAGTGACAATGATATTTTTTCCTTTCTTTTATTTTTTTATCTTTTTTTATTAGATATTTCTTCATTTACATTTCAAATACTCTCCCGAAAGTTCCCTTAACCCTCCCTGCTCCCTGCTCCCCTACCAACCCCCTCCCACCTCTTGGCCCTGGCAGTCCCATGTACTGGGGCATATAAAGTTTGTAAGACCAAAAGGCCTCTCTTCCCAATGATGGCCAACTAGGCCATCTTCTGCTATATATGTAACTAGAGACATGAGCTCTGGGGGTACTGGTTAGTTCATACTGTTGTTTCACCTATAGGGTTGCAAACCCATTCAGATCCTTGGTTACATTCTCTAGCTCCTTCATTGGGGGCCCTGTGTTCCATCCTATAGATGACTATGAGCATCCACTTCTGTAATTGCCAGGCACTGGCATAGCCTCACTTGAGACAGCTATATCAGGGTCCTTTCAGCAAAATCTTGCTGGATACAGGAGATGTGGTACATTTACACAATGGAGTACTACTCAGCTATCAAAAAACAATGAATTTAGGAAATTCTTGGGCAAATGGATGTATCTGGAGGATATCATCCTTAGTGAGGTAACCCAATCACAAAGGAAGTCACTTGATATGCACTAAATGATAAATGGATGTTAGCCCAGAAACTTAGAATACCCAAGATACAATTTGCAAAACACAAGAAAATCAAGAAGAAGGAAGACCAAAGTGTGGATACTTCATTTCTCCTTAGAATAAAGAACAAAACACCCATGGAACGAGTTGCAGAGACAAAGTTTGGAGCTAAGAGGAAAGGATGGACCATCCAGAGACTACCCCACCTGGGGATCCATCACATAATCAGCCACCCAACTGGGACAATGATCTTCTTGTCTTACTCCTCAGCACTTAGATCACAGGCCCTGCTTCTGCATCTGGACTTTAGATGAGCTCTGGGAGAATGAACTCAGATCTTCACAGATACATGGCAACCACATTACTGACTAAGCTGTTTCCTCAGCTACTCACATATTCAGCCTAACTTTTATGTATCTTTTAATTCTTTTAATGTCATGTGTTCTGTGTACAAAGATAGTTTACAAAGATAGTTTACCTACATTTTAACATATTTTATACATATATATATATATATATATATATATATATATATATATATTTAATTATGATGATGTTAATCTATCAGTTTTATGTACTTTGCACTCCCTGGGCCCTAGTTAAAGAGCATCTTTTCTTACCTAAACCTCATAGATAAGTATTCTTATAATTTCTCTTAGGAAATAATTTGAGTTACATCTCAAAACACACAAGATTATGAACCATGTTTACTTAACAAAAAAATCCAGGGCCAAAATTTGTAGTCACATATGTTTAAGTCTACTTGTTTATAAACATTTCAATATATATGTTGATCTATATATAGGACATAGATCTGTTCATGGGCTGTTATTCCCAGGAAAAGCAAAACAAATCTTGTGTTTTATGGGTAAGAGAAATGAAACCAGTGGGAAACCTAAAGATGAGAGGCTCTTTTTTTTTTTTATTAGATGTTTTCTTCATTTATATTTCAATTGCTATCCCAAAAGTCCCCGAGGCTCTTAGTCACTTTTCTGTGAAAGTCAGATTCTAAATCTTCTCTAGATTGTGTTTATACGGGAACTTACAAATATCACATGTTAACATTTGGCTATATATAAACAAGACTATAAGATAAAAATATGAAATTTGATAGAATTATTAAAAGTTTAAACCCTATAAATAAAGACTGTTAATGCAATATACCTGACAAAAAATTCAACAGAAGAAAGTAAAGATTCTTATCTGTGACACCATGACTTATACTTGAAAAAAAAATTCTTATGTGTAACACCATGGCTTATTCTTGAAAAAAAAAAAAGATTTTTTTGAATGATTTTCTTGCCTTAGGTTTTAACAAAACATTTCATTTTTTAAATTATCATCAATTTAAATATAATAAAGGCAATGAACCAAAATAGTGCATGCTATGTCATCATGTGAGAACAAGAAAAAATAAAGCCCATATAATTTACTATTCCAATACAGCCAGTCTAGAATATTTTATTTCAAATTAATGAGATTTATATATTATAAAGTATTTTATTGATAAATATAAGCTTGATATATTGGGTAGAATGTCTTTTTTTTCTTAAGTTTTTATTCTATGTTGTTTGATTTGGGTCAAATGGTTTGGTAGATTCCATAATAATCACATTAATTTATGTTTGTTGCCCTGGTAATTAAGGTCGAAGTGTATCATTGACCACATAGCCTTCTGAGCACTGAGTATAATAGAGGACTCCCTTTATTGGCAGGGCTTCTCCTTCTCTGACCTTTGTCTAGGGAGTTAAAAAAGCCTCCCACACACCTCTACCTGCAGAATGTCTTATAGCTTTGTTTAAGATTACAGGTTCAAACCGGAAAAGGGGATAACATTTGAACTGTAAATAAATAAAATACCCAATGAAAAAATATTACAGTTTCAACTTCAAATTTCCTTAGAAGAACCTGTTCAGCTAGCACCTGAGATTCATGAAATGCTTCCACATTCTAAAAAGGCATTTGGGTACAGTAAGCACTGAGTGAATGCTCATTACCCATCCTGGTTATTCTGATCACCATCTCCAGAATCATATAATCCTTGAACCACCCTAAGCAAAGTTCTTCTGAGTCCCTGTAACAGGTTCTGGTGTCATCATTCACCATTTATATTCACAGGGCTTCTAAACCCCCATCTGTAGTCTTTGCTGCCTTCACCCTCATGGATCAATACATCAGCCTATCATCCCCGAGAGCAGGAAGGGCCACATATGTCAAAATATCTGGTATATAATAGGTCTAGTAAGAAAGTAAACAACATGTCCCTAGTTGTGCTTATATTATTGTAATGAATAATAATGTATTTATCCCCGTGTACTGATTCAAGATTTATTAAAGTTATTTGTTGTAAACTTGATCAACATTCCATTCTTCAAAAATCGTAAGATTGTCTTTTGCCTATATGTATGTTGGACAGTTTATTGGTCTTATTTTCTGTATAATTTTAGATAAACTAGTAACCAAGCTTCCTTCACAGCGCAAATGAACTCACTCTTTTTTTCCAAAGGCAATGCTGATATCTCAGCAAGAGAAATAACAGCAGCATCTACAAAGATCAAATAGGATTAGACAGTGCAGATATCTCTGCTTAGACATGGTAGCAAAGTGGTTATTTCCCAGCCACAGATAATGGTGAAGTATCTCATGGAAGTTTCTTTCTAAATATCATATATATATATATATGTGTGTGTGTGTGTGTGTGTGTGTGTGTGTGTGTGTGTGTGTGTGTATTTGTATATATATATATATATATATATATATATATATATATATATATATATATGTGTGTGTATATATATATATATATATATATATATATATATATATATATGATCTGAGATTGCATCATCCATATGGTAAAACAAAACAATGTGAATAGAAACCTGGTAGCAGATGGGAGGAAGTTCAAATACAGGTCAGCACACTGCCTAACTGAGCTAAGAGTTCTGCATCCTTTTCCTAAATTAGACAAGCATTAAGAGCCATGCATTGTGATGAGAAATGACAGTTCTGAGCCTCATACACAAACAGCATGCAGATCGTAGACAGGGTGTTACCTCACAGATATGATGTCTTCTGAAAGCTCTGACAAAAGCTTGCAAAAATAAAACACAAAGAGTTCAAGGCTCTCACCCTTTGCCCTAAAGCCTCAGATGAGCTAAGTAGATAGGAAAATGTCCTTCCATTGAACTCATTACAGGCTATAAAATTTATACAGTTTGTAAAGAAGTATTTTATATGATAGGTCTTCTGATAAGGGCTCAGGGAGAGAGAGTATGAGGCACCATTCAAGACACTGGGGTAGGAATGGCTAGTGAAACAGATGGCCCTGAAGCTGAGCTTACCAACTTACTTTATGCATGATGCCATGTGATCTATATTTCTGTGTGTGTATGTGTGTGTGTCAAGTATTAGTAGCCTTATTTTATATTGCATTAAACCTAAACTAAGAGATAAAATCACACTGTCTACCCCAAATTATATATGAATCAACAGTTGAAATATAATTAAACTTCCTTTAGCTATAGTATTTAGCTTACTCTGTAGTAAGCCACAGTAATTGAGGACAATTAAATCAAACTGAGGTTTGTTGAATTGCTATTGTAAACTCAATGACCATTACAGCACTCAAGATCTATATCAAAATAATACAAGCATCACAACAAAATATTTTATTATGGGTTGTGACTTCAGAAGATAGACTGGAACACTGTAGTCTTCTACACCAATTTCATGTTTATCTTCTTGATATCAACAGCTTCTCCCCTTGATAACTGAACAGCAAAACACAAGCCCACAGTTATTCATAATTTCATAGCTGTAGCAAACTCAAGCAATTTATTTGAGTGGATTAAAGCTAAATCTAAAAAAAAACTTAATGTCCCTTACTGAAACATAATTGTCTGTGTTTGGTTTATTTATTTATTTATCCTAAACTTTATATTTGTGTATCTTATTTTGGGGGGACAATTATGTGTTCAGGTTGTGTGTGTGCTGTGTTAATGTTTATACACAAATATCCTTAATAAACAGTTATATAAGCTGGGCAGTGTTGGCACACACTCTTAATCCCAGCACATGGGAGGCAGAGGCAGAGGCAGGTGGATTTCTGAGTTCGAGGCCAACCTGGTCTACAGAGTGAGTTCCAGGACAGTCAGGGCTACACAGAGAAACTGTGACAAAAACAAAACAAAACAAAACAAAACAAAACAAAAAAAAAAAACCACTAACAATTACATATTAAATAAAGTAAATACAGGTGAGCCTTCAAAATCCAAGAAGAATTCTAACCAGGTTTATTCATGTAGGGTTAGGGTCAGCAGGGGAGAGACAGCTATGCTGAGCACCAACTCATATACTTGGGATACTCTGTGAAGCGTGGCTAGATTTCTTTTATTTTTTATTTTTATTTTTATTTTTTTAATTTTTTTTCTCCCTTGTTCCGGTCAACCCTGCTCGCTCCGCTGGACCCCCGCTCGCTCCGGCCAGCCCAACTCGATCCCGGCTGCCCCCGTACAGCCCCCGCTTGTTCCAGCCAGTCCCACTCGCTCCAATCGGCTCTGCTTGCTCCGGTTGGCCCCGTTCGTTCCGGCCGTCCCCGTTCGGCCCCACTTGCTCCGGCCCTGCTAGCTTCGGCTGTCCTGGCTTGCTCCGGCTGTCCCCGTTCAGCTCTGCTCGCTCCGGACAGCCTTGCTAGCTCCGGTTGGTCTCTCCGGTCCAAGGATTCATTTCTTATTATTCTTCATAAGTATGCTGTAGCTGACTTCAGACGCACCAGAGGAGGGCGTCAGATCTTATTACGGGTGGTTGTAAGCCACCATGTGGTTGCTGGGATTTGAACTCATCAGATTCTGGAAGTCTAGAATGTTGAGTATTTGAAATACAGACAGCTCAGAGGTTTTTCTAAAAAGTAGTTAAATATAAGTTAATTGACTTAACAGAGAAATCAGAAAGTGCGAGAGTGGTAGTAAGGGATTAAAGGCAGGAAAGGGTGACTTTCAAATAAGAATCTGGCCAATGGGTATCCACATAGGGATACTGTGGGGAATTTTTTTATAGCATTAGAACAAGATCTTTCCTTTCTTCCTAGACATTTTATTCTCTTTTGTAAAATTTGATTAACACAATATTTCATGGCATGGCCCTGCAGGTGTTCTTGAACCTCAATAGGCCACCAAGGAGTAGTTTCTAATATAATTAATTATATTAGGGACTCTTTATTACAAACTGGAGTTTCAGTTTACTCACCACCGATTCACAGGATGGTTTGGTGATGCAGCCCCAAAATCTCATCTGTACAAGGTTTTATATAAAATGGAAGCAAATAAGTGTTGGTAATGGGACGGGTCCATCCTGGCAAGCACTAAGTAAATGTCTATTATAAGCTGACAGATGGGAACTCTGAAGCAAGACAGTAAACAATCAAGAAAGTCTGAAAGTACATGTGAAATAATCAGACTAATTTGTAATAAACTGCTGCTAAGAAGTAGCTGGAGAATAACTGACTAAAGACAAGCCGTGGCATTCTTCCTGGTTCTTTTTTGCAGTTTGGGTTCAACTGTGGACCAAGTTTTCAGGCCAATTATTCTTTTTTCTTTAAAGATGGAGGCTGGTTCCAAGATGGAGTAGGTTTGGCCTCTCATAGGAAGGAGAGAGGAAAGGTGGGTGATCCATGGATTTGAAGCAACAGTCCACCAAAGGCTTGTGCAAGGATACCTAGAATTGTTCACTGGATAGGAGGAGATGATCAAGGCTAGCTTCCAAGGAGGATTAGAAACAGCAGAGAAGAGTACAGTGGATTGACCTTAAAGATGAAACTGAAGAGTAAAACCTGCCATGTAATCCCAGTGTTTAGCAAACAAGTGTGAAACACAGATCCCTTTACAGCACATTTTCATCAAAACAGGTCAGGTAGTTCTTGATTTCAAACACCTGGTTGTTTGTTTTACCTTGTAGCAGTGTCTTGTACCTAATAGTCTGATGATGCCTCCACAGTCTCTTCAGCTATGCATTTGAAATTTAAATTCTGTAAAATAAAAACAAATGCTTTCATCACAACCTTCATTATACACTAAGTCCAAACCTTCCTCAGAGATGAATAAGCTGGTTCTCCCTCAGACTTAAATACTGGATCCTTGGTGGGCTGGGGGGGGGGATTTATTCAGTGAACTGCCATACAGGAAAATTCCCTACATCTGTTGGAGCATGGATCTTATGAAGATCTGTCTAACCAGACCTTCAGCTGACTACCCTCTCCAGGAAGTGACAGAAAGTAATTTGATTAGATCATGGCTTGATTGTCTTGGAGATAGCCCAGCTTGAAAAATAATTCTCTAATGACTCTCTCTCTCCTCTGTCCTTCCCTCTCTCCTTTCTTTCTACCCTTAATTTTTGCTGTGCCTGTAATAGATGCAAAATTGAAAAGAAGAACTGTGTGCATGAGAAATTCAGGAAGAAAAAAGCATTGGTACAAATAGTACATGAATTTTACACTATGAAGACTGTAAAACGTATCACAAGGAAATATCTCAGAAACATATCCATCCCTTCCACTCTAACATGATCATATTAACCAAGAATTAGGGAGCAGCCTAAAGGAGATGGCAGTGTTTTAGAAGAGCTGCTGTTGTGTGTTTAACCTAAGCAACGTCAACTTTATACACACTTTACTGTCCTTTTGTTCATATTGATTTTTATCATAATTTAAAAACAGTGCAAAGCATTTACAAGCAGAGAGACAGAATAAACTGTGCTTTCTCATTACACCAGAGAGCCCTGAAGTAGCGAAGGATTTTGGGTTAGATTCAGGCATTAAATTAAATCACACATCCTAAGGAAAATGATCTATAATAATGAGGGCTGCACATATGGGACATGAAAGTACTATTGAATAAGGAAGCTAAATACCTTTGTGGTGTGAGGCCAGTGTGATGTAATGAAGAGAGCACTGGAAAGCAGATTTCTTCTTTGCCATTGTCTATCGATTGCTGGCATATTAGCTAACAAGTTACTGAAAGGGATGAATATCATAAATTAGATAGAAATTATTTCTCTTCCACCGAAGTACCTTTATTTTTACAGAGAACTTGCCGAAGCTGCTGGTGCATTGACTCTAGGTACAAACTGGGAATGGAAAAACAGCTTATATGGGCTGTCTTTCTGAAATGTCACTCATTGACACCGACCAGCAGGTAGGGCCTAGTGTGCTGCTCCACTACTGGCTTTGTTTTTATATCTGCAATTTTTGGATGACTTCCTGCTGTCCCACTCAACTTGGTGACCTGAGTCAAACATTTTCAGTATTCATCATAGGCGTCTTTGAAAGTGCTTAGATTCAGTCTTTTTTCTCTTTCTCTCTCTTTTAAATCAACATCTTTATCTCACTGGACTCATTTTAAGATTTTGAGATTAAAATGTCTATTATCCATCATTTAATGGGGTCACAGACTTTTATGATCTTTTTAGAAGACATTTTTTTTTCCTACTGAGTGATAGAGATCATTGTAGTAAATACATTTTATTAGCAGATTATACATATGAGGACTGGAATCTAATGAATTTATGAGAAAGGTTTTATCTACCCATCTCATTTTTTTGTGTAAGTGATTTTTATGTTACTAATGCTTTGGGAAAACACTGACTTACCTTCAATATCTCTTGTTTTGATCACAAAAGATTTATGGTTTTCAGATAGCTCTTCTAAACCATAAGTTTCTTAGTCATGGACAGAAAAACTACCATCTAGCTACCATGAAACTGCTGTTTGGACTTCAACTACACAATCTTGTGTGGATTAGTTCATTAATATTTTTAATGAAATTAAAGAAATTATTAGAGAAATACAATGTTTAAAAATTATTCTTTGAAATGATAGAGAAAATTATTTTCTATCATATAATAAGAAACCAATGAAAGAAGGAATGAAAGGCTGGAACTTAGAAGGAGGGAGGAAAGTAGGGAGGTTGGCTGTTTCTTATATGATACTAGTCTTTTCTCGACTTTGAAGGTGAACTGCACTTTTTGTCCATCTTCCAGATTAGGTCATTATTATTGGATCTTTTGTGTGTGTGTGTGTGTGTTCCTTTTGTTTTAATCTTATCAACCAGTTCAAGTGACCAACTAAATTCCAGTTATTTATTTCCAAACTTTTGGAAAAAGCATAATTTGACCAAAAAAAGAAAACATTTTTTTGCTGTTCCAACCACCCAATACAGGTCAAATGCTTTTGTTTTATTTTTTTACCAATTCAAACTTCAAAATGTCTCAATGGTGCTAAAATAAATAAACATCAACACTTTTATGATAACACTGTGTTACATTCTTTGAACTCTAGCCCATCTGCAGAGCAATGGTCATTCTCACTCACCAGCATAGAATATCTATATTTCCAAAGCAGGAAGAAAAAAAAAATTAGGCATGTCCTCCCTATGTTAACTACCTCAACTGGTCAGAACAGATAGATTCTGAGTCCAGAAGACTACACAATCATGTAAAACTTGACAAAACTTATGAAATTCATTGGTTTACCATGTAGAATGTTAACTAGGATAAAAAACTAGACTATAGAGCAGGAGTTTGAAGGAGTACTTTCGGTTCATTATTGTCTTCATCATAGATATAAATGCTTTTAAAGGTGCTTCTCTTCTGCTGTTGCTGGTGAACTTGCAAGTATTTGGAAGGGCTTTAAAGACACATGTTAAGGTGCTAATGTATTTTCACATTTAGAACTCCAGATCAAAATTGGTGACCTTCATTCAAGCCATAAATGCAAAGTATCGATATTTGTCTTCTGCCAAAAATATTGACTGGCATGCCACA